>ML111270.1:22031-40118 GCA_003697995.1 Taxidea taxus jeffersonii
AAAAAAAAATAAAAAATAAAATAAAATCCCAGCTCCTTCTCCTGTCTGCCTCACAGGGCAGAGGCAGGTCGGGAGACCCCATTTTCTTTATGCTGTATGATTTCTGTGAATTTTAACACGTGTAGATTCATGTAACTATGCCCTCCATCAAGACATAGAACACTTCTATTCCCCATCTCACCAAAATGCCCTCAGGTTTCCTCTTTTTAGACATACCCTCCCTCCACCAACAACTCTTGGGGACCCCGCCGTGGGTTCTCCGTGGCTATATTGTGTCTCTGAAAGGATGCCATACACGTGGAGTCATGGAGCATGTGGCCTTTTGAGACTAACATCTCTCACTCGGCACAATGCCTTTGAGATTCATCCAACCTTTTTTATGCATCAGTATTTTCTTCTCTGTTGCTGAGTGGGTCTCCACGGTAGAGATCTGCCACCGTGTAGGGATCCATTCTTGCTTTGAAGCCCATCTGGGTTGTTTCCCATTTGGGCAATTATGAACCATACAGCCACAAACATTAGTATAGGGTTCTTTCTTTGGGTCCAGATAGATTCTTATTTCACTTGGGTAAGCACATAAGCCATGGAGGTGTCGGGTCCTATGGTAAGGGTATGTTTGACGTCATAGGAAACTACCTAACCCTTTTGTGGAGGGACTATACCACTTCTCACCCCCACCAGTGAGGAAGGAAAGTTCCTATTGCTAGACCTGGACAGAACTTGGTATGGATAGTTCTTTTCTTTCTTTCTTTTTTTGGGGGGATTAGCCATTTTATTATGTGCATGATGGTATCTTACCATGGTTTTATGTTGTATTTTTCTAACGCTTAATTACTTCGGACGTTTTTCATGTGCTTACTTCCCATCTTTCTTTCTATCCTTTGGTAAAGCATCTCTTGGAGTCTTTTTGCCCATTTTTTAGTGGTTTGTTCTGATACTATTGAGTTCTGAAAGTACTTTTTTGTATTAAAGATGCAAATTCTTTGTTGTGTTGAGCAGGTGATTTGCAAGTATTTTCCCTTTTCATTCCCTTCATTTTTTTTTTTTTTTTTATAAAGCAAAAGTTTTAAATTGTGCTGACGGAGACATATTTAAACTTAGTCCCATCTCCATCAGTATGCATTTATTGAGCACCTATTGCATACCGATCTCTGTTAGGCATTGGGCTTTGGAAGATCAGTGGGACTTGGGGCCTGAAGAACCATCTGATGAGCTCATGGCACTTCCTCCAGGGGAGACTGTGTCTGGTGTAGGCCCAGAGCCCTGGGAGGGGCTGGGGACTTCCTCAGGTTTTGTGTCACCAACTCACCTCAGTTCCAAACCTGTCCAGTAGAATGACAGCCAAGCATCCTTGTCTCACCCACCCTCCCAGAAGCCAGTTCCTTCATCCAAGCACTGGCCTCCTACTTCCCCACCTAGGTCAGCCTGGTCTTCAAGGCCCAGATCAATAATCCACCAGGCCTGAAGGCATCTCTGATCCAAAACTTGTGTTTCTTTGTCTGTTGCCTTCTTTGGTGACATCACCTTTTCTGCCACCTGGTTGGGCTTTAAGACTTAAATCTTCTACATGAAGCGTACAGAAATGCCGGGCACAGGGCCTATTCAAAAAATGTGGTATTTATGTGAGTTGCTGCAAAAGCAGACATGTCCCCACAGCCTGAGAGCCCATGAACTTAAGGCTCCCCCCACATCCTTCCTTAGAAGCCAGGACCTAACAGAGGGCTCAGCAAGGCACTTGCCATGAGAACAACCTGGTCCCTGTGTACCATCCTCAGGCAACATCTCAGTACTGTCCCAGAATCTTCTGAAGACAGCATCCCTCCAAAGGATAGTCACTAAGGATGGGATGGCACGTACCTGGACAAACCAGTAGAAGAAACAGTTTCTGAGTAGGGGGGCGTTTGGTCCTTCCAATGTCCTACAGCAGAATCATAGGCCAGTCTCTGCTGCTCGTTCAGCTGAGTGCCTCAAGCTTCCTTTTCTAGAATGAGGCCAAACCGAAAGCAATCTGAGTTCTGGAGTCGGGTGTTGCAGGCCCTGTTCCCACATGTCAGTTCCTAACGGGCAACAGCTGCGGCTGCGGTTTCTCCTAGGCAAGTGATTCATGTCTTTGCTCAGAAACGATAAGCAGAACAAATGTTTACTTAGATGGATAACAGAGGGACAGTTGGAAAACAGGAGACTGGCAACTGGAAATATTTGACTGCTATTTGATCCACGACAATTAGTTGGAATTAGTCATATGGTGCAAACCGGCCAGGCCTCTGGGAGGAAGGCAGAGTGGGGGGTGCCCAGATTGGCTCCCGGGGAAGGCGGTGTTAATGGCACCAGCAAGGGTGCTCCAAGCATGTCAGAGTGACTTTTACCTCCCCGAGCCGCTTTCCCTCATCAGATGCCTTATTTGCGCCTGATCCAATTCTCTTGCCCAGAAGAGCCAGAAAGAAGAGCAGAGAGAGGGAAAACCACACACACACACACACACACACACTCGGCTGAAGCCTCCAAAATCCGTGAGAAATGTTTTACACATTTGGAAATTAAAGGAAACATTTAATTTTTGGTGTGCGCGCAGGGAAGAAAAGCTTAAAAAAAATCCAAACACCCACAACAATAAATTCTAATCTTGGGGACAGTGGTATATGCACGGATTCATCGAAGAAAGAAATATGTACCTTAAAAGTGGAAACCTGAAAATGGGTCTGTGGACTAGGATTGTCAGTCTAATTATGTTTACATCACTTAAGGCTTGGATCCTACGTGATGCCTATACCAGTATGTACCACTACAGTCATCCTCAGATGCATTATTTAGTAGACAGATCATAAATATTTCTATAAAAAGGGAGAAAAGGCAGATATGTAATTCAATTTTTTGGCCAAAAAGAGAGAAATGCTGTTCTGTGAAAAACTTGTGAGCAGGCCATGCTTTGCAAACACTGGGGAGGAAAAGCACAGAGCAAAACCCCAAATGGACTCCCTTCTTGTCTGAGGGCAGAAGCTCTGATGTTCCTGATGGCAAGTGTGAGAAGTTAATTACAGTCCCAAGGGGAGGGGGGCGCTGTACTTTGCCAGGACAGCCAGCACTGTGCGGAGCAGGGGACGGGGCTGGGTTTTTTTCTTTTTGTTTTTGTTTGTTTGTTTTAGATTTATTTATTTCTTTGAAAGAGAGAGCACGCTCTCGAGGATGGAAAACTCAACTGTGTCTTCGCAGGTGGATTTTTCTAAGCACGTTATAAAAGGTGTGCAGAGGGGGTGACACGTTCCCCTCTCCTTGTCCTCCAGCACTTCTGGGGGCAAGCTCGCTGTTGGTGCAGAAGCAGCAGGCAAGGGGACGTGGGTCAGACCAGGAGCCTGCTTGGGGGTGTCCTTCATACTGGACATAGACAGATGTGGTTTTGATGGCTCGGCTCTTTTTCCTCTTCCTTGCACTGGCAGCGCTGTGGTTTGCCTCGAAGGGAAGCGCTTCTCCCGTATTCTGCATCCATGACACCTGCATGGGATGATAAACCACATGTCCCTCCTCCTCCCCTGGGCCCTAGTTCCAGGGAGGAGAGCCTTGGTCCAGCCCAAATCAGCAAGCAGCATCCCCCAGCCCGTCCCCTGAGGCTGGTGCAGGGACTATTCCCTGCCCTGTCTGAGCTACGGAGAGTGGGGAGCAGGACTTGGGGCTGAACCTCCAGGGAGGACAATTTGCTTTCTGGTCGTGGCAGTGGGTAGGAAGGTGTGAACCTGGGGTCGCTGAAGGGCATTTGTTGGCCCTGAGTCCAGCCACGCTGTGAACGAGGCCTCGTGACATAGTGTAAGCCTCTGGCTAGACCTCCATTAGACCTCTCACCAGCATCATGCCTCACCAGTTTGATGCTCTGTTCCTCTTGCACAAGATCGCGCTCGTAATCGTGACAGCCATCACATGTACTGTCTTGGCCTAAAAGAGCAGGAGGGCAGGCAGGCCACTGATGGAGGGATTCAGGCCTCCTGAGGGGATCCCCAGGCTCTCAGAGCAGAGTCCCCTCTGCTCTGATCCCCAGCTCCAGGGACGGGGGTGGGTGTGACTTTTTCAGCTCCCACTGAGGGTCCTGGCCCCGAGGTGCATAGTTTGCCCTCTTGGACCAGAAGCTGTTCATCAGAGCTCCCTGTTCTCTGGAGCTGCCCTCTAGCCGCACCCTGAGCCCCACTGCGTCTGCACGAGGCAGTCTGAATGACAGAAGGCAGATGCCTGTCTCTCCAGCTCATGCCCCCAGCCCCTTCTGCGGGCCCCCCGGCTAGTGGGGCCACAGAGCTCTCCAGCCCAGTGTCCTCTGAACACGCCCCCTCAGACCCGGCACAACTCAACTGGTCTGTCTGGGTGGGGGAAGCA
This sequence comes from Taxidea taxus jeffersonii, assembly GCA_003697995.1. Lineage (NCBI taxonomy): Eukaryota > Metazoa > Chordata > Mammalia > Carnivora > Mustelidae > Taxidea > Taxidea taxus. Next base: position 26,388 of record ML111270.1, read on the forward strand.
TCTATTTCTTCACTCATTCATTAGGTCGGGTGTTGATTGTCATTCAACAGCACGTGTGACTTTTCCTGAGTATACACAGCCCCCAGCTGGCCTCATACCTGCTCACAATTAACTGACTCTCTGTGACCCTCTGTGGCTCACAAGTCCAGGCCCACATCCCTTGCTGCTGAGCACTGTGTTCTGAGTATCTGGTGTATACATGTATACGGAGGGCTCGCAGCAAATAAATTAATGTATTTGTCTCAGTTCTTATAGACAGTGTACTCTCCCGTCATTCCTGTCAAACCTTGCCCTTCCTGCCTTCAGAAACACGGCCATGACTCACATCCTCCTAGAAGCCATTCCCAAATGACCTAAAAAAAGGGGGAGGAATGGGTCATGAATTATCCAGAACAGGAACAGCATCCAGTTTGCACCCAAGTTTTATTAGTAAATATTTTGTAATAAGACTGTGAATTTAGGGACGCCTGGGTGGCTCAGTGGGTTAAGCCGCTGCCTTCGGCTCGGGTCATGATCCCAGCGTCCTGGGATCTAGTCCCACATCCGGCTCTCTGCTCAACAGGGAGCCTGCTTCTCCCCTCCCCTCTATGCCTGCCTCCCTGCCTGCTTGTGTGATCTCTGTCTATCAAATAAATAAATAAAATCTTTAAAAAAAAAGAAAAATAAATAAGATTGTGAATTTATTATTTATCTTATAAATTAATTATAATTATTAATTTATATTATTATTACTTTTATCAATTATTATGCATCTTGTTAAATAATGCCAAGGGTGTTTTTCTTTCATTATTCTCAGAAAGCATCCTTTTTCTGGTTGCATAGTCTTCCACTATTTGACTCTCTTACCATTCATTTGAGCAGTCCTCCAGCAGCCGACATTTAAGGTGTTTTAATTATTTTGCAAAAAAAAAAAAGTAGGTAAGAGAGAACATTCCTGTATTAAAGTGTTTTAGAGTCTCTCTGATTATGTTCTTAGGAAAATCTCAAGACTTCTATTGGACCAATTAGGTAAGAGATTTTCTCCTGCTCAGGCTGCTTGACTGGCAGGATGTTAGCCTGGAGTGGCTAGGGGTCATCTCTGCTGATTTCTGAGAAGGATGCCACTGAGAAAGCAGAAAGGGGAGGAGAGGTGGCTTTCTGATAATGTCATTGAACACCTGGATCCAGCTATTTCTGAATCTGCAGTCCCTTTGTCTACCAATATATTTCACCTAATTTGAGTGGGGTATCTTTCACTTGCTACCAAACCTGGTGTCAGAGAAGGGATGAAGCATACTGTCCCAGGGCTGGAAGAGGATGGAGGCTCTGCACCCCATGCTTGAACCTCTTCTACAATGGCAGCTGGCCATTGAGTCTCTTATTAGCATCCTTCTAAGGGGTCTAAGGGGTCACTACCTTTGAAGTCAGTGTATTTCTTTGCTGAAAACTCTGAGTGTTGGAAAGCTCCCTCTCATATTAGCTAAAACATATTTCCTAGTACTTTTTCTCTGCCGATAAAAGTCAGAGAATGCAAGCATTCATATTCAGGATGGTCAGTGCTAATGATTCCCTCCATACCGCCAGTGACCAATGAAGTTAACCCACAGTCACATGTGTGGTATCGACCCGTGTACCACCAGAACTAGCACACAAAGCCTCACGCTAATTCTTCTTGAAGCAACATCACTTTCTTTCCAGGCCTCAGTTTCCCTTCCTTCAGAGTGGGCTGTGACGGAGAGCTTATTCAGCATGAAACTGTCTTATCTACAGCTTAGCAAATATCTATGGAGTCTTTAAAGCAGTTTCTATCATAATAAAAATATTTTAACTTATAACCTCAGGAATAGATAGGCATGGGAGTCTTTATAAAGTATAGAAATCCAGATGAGCATAATTTGAAGGTAATTTGAATCGTAATGAATATTTTTAACGTAAACAGGCAGAGGGGAAAACTTGCTGGGTTCTGATGTAGAACACACACCCAAATATGTGTTTGGATGGAAACATCTGTGTCATGGGAATCCAAGATGGTGGGGACCTTCACGGCAGTGATGAGAGAGGGGGCATTTTCTATGGCTGGAGGTTGGAGGTTTCAGCCAGAAAAGAAAGGCAATCATTGTGCCAGATGCTTCCATGGTCATTGCAGGTCTAGCCCCCAGGGGGACAAGGATTGGCTGGTTGAGAAGAGAACCGTGGCCAGTTCTTAGAAGGCCTCGCAGAACAATGGGCTGGGAGGGTTATCAGGCACAGGAAGGTTCAGGTACCCCCAGGTAAACACCAGCATCTGCTACAGTTCTCCATCTGACATCCACCTTTGGATTTCCCCTGTGCATCTGTTCCACTTTCCGCATCCTTCATACTCACACGCATTCATTTGAAAGGAAGTTTGGTATCATTACCATGGAGGTAAGACCACAATCCCTTGCCTAGAATAAGACGGGAACAAGACGACCTTATTAAATGCTAGCTAGAATCTTCTGCTTATCTAGAATTCTGAGCCTTATGCCTATTCCTTGTTGAAAAAGATGAGCAAACTGTGAAAAAGATGTCAAAGGTGTCCAGGCACCAAACTGAGTCTTTGACCTTGTTGTAAACAGAGGGACAGAAAGAGAATTCAAGCATGGGCACGTTTCTCAGCATGGGGTCTACTACTATTTAACAGGCTGTCTGTGCTTTGCCTCAAACTCTTACCGCTCCCCCTAGTGCTAAGTGCCCAGGCTGATCCATCCCCCCATTTCACAGATGGCAATGCTGAGGACCCCGGGAGGGGAAGGAGCCCTTCAGACTCCTGGTTTCGTGCTTTTCCTTTGTTTACCATTGTGACTGCTGCCGTGCACCCTGCATGCTCTCACACAGATGTTGATGGATCGCCACCATCCAAGGCAAATCAGGGCGGATGTGTAACCCTCCAGGGAGAAGAGGCAGCCTGAAGGTGGTCTCTGGGCAGAGGCCATGCCCTGTCTCAGAGACAAGAACCCTCAGCTAAAAAGCACAGGCTTTTCTGGCCTCTAGAGTGGCAGTTGCTTCGACCCAACGAACGCTGAAAATCCATCATTTTCAGAAATAATCTCCAACCCTGAAAAAAAAAGACATGTTTACCCCGACACGTCTCAGGGTGTCCATCCTGAGTTCACTCTGTGTCTTGTTGCGTTTTCATGCTTCCTCCTGAACAACTTTTCCTTTGGAGTATCAGCATATGCAAATGGGCCCTGCCTGCCTGATGTCCAGCTGGGCACCTCCCCGAATGGAGCCAGAGGATTTTGTGTTGTTTATCACGTCCACGTTTTTTTGAACTCATGGCTGTGCTTAAGCAGAGAGCCGGATTGCAACGTCAGGAGCAGGTCCACAGAAAGCTGAATAGCTTCGTTAATTTCAGGAATCTCTGTCAGTGTCCCCTCCCAGAAGTGGCTCTGGAGCCAACAGCCCTTCCCCCTTGTTTCAGGACCTAATTAAAAATACAGCTTCCTGGGCCTTCTCCAGAGTTACAGAATCTGAAGTTTGAGACTCTCGTCACTCTACATTTTAAAATAAGGCTCACAGTCCTGTCCACCTGAAGTCAATGGTTAGATGTCCTTGTGAGGCAAATAAATAATCTGTTCTTTACCTGAACGCTCATCAGTTGATTCATATCTCCTTCCAACTCTGAGACTGTGCACTTAATTCTGCATTTGCCATGGGTTTTGATAGCAAGTGAGAGAGATCTATTTCCAATTAGATTAGATGAAACATATTGGTTGACAAACAGTGGCAAGTTCAGGTACAGCTGGATCTAGGTGTTTAATCCATCACCAACTAATCAATCAGTGGATCTTCATTGAGCATTTCATTGAGCACTGAGTGCTAAGCTCCATGCAGGTCCCTGCTGCAGGGCAGGAGGACCCTGCCTTTAGGAGACTTTAAGACTTGTTGGAAAGGCAAGGCACATGTTTGAAGAAGCCCATCAAAATGCAAAACAAGTAATAATATAATAGCATGCTCTAAGATATCTGCCGTCTGCACAATAGATTCCATCCTGTTAATTTAATAACCCACTTTTCATGAGCTGCTCACATGTGCTGATAATTCAAAATAACAAATTTTATGTCCATTTTTCTGTACCAACACATAGCACATGGCCTTGGCCCTCCAGGAGCCCCAAAATTGGCAGAAAAGAGCCAGGGAGCAAGACAAGTCTGAGTGTGCCCCCGGTCCCTGGAGCTTGGGAGTGCAGAGCGCCAGTCTGTGACCCTGGGAGCTGGCCCACTAAGCATCTAAGCGCCGGGTCTATCGGAGTGCGTGTGTTATCTTCCTGTGGCTGCTGTCACAAACTCCCCAAACTGGGTGACTTAAACAACAGACGTTTATTCTCACAGTTTGGAGGTCAGAAGCCTAATATCAGTATCCCTGGTCCCAAATCACAGTGTCTGCATGGTCTGGCTGGCTTAGGAAGCTTGCTTGGAGAATCTACTCCTTGCCTCCTCTGGCTTTGGGTGACAGCTGGCATTCTCCAGCTGGTGACCTTCGCCCTGTGACCTTCAATCCCAGCATCTTCAAATCTCTCTCTGTTCTCTGCACAAGCAACCCCCATCTGCCTCCCTCCTATTAGGTCACCTGGGATGCAATTGGGGATCCCTGAGATAATGTCATCATCTCAGGATCCTTAACTCAATGCCCTCTGCAAAAACCCCTTTTCCTTCTGGCATGGCATTCATAGCTCCAGGCGTTAGGACCTGCTGTGGACTAAATGCATGTGTCTCCCCAAAATTCCGATGTTGAAATCCTACCCCTCACAAAGGATGTTATGAGGAGGTAGGGCCTTTGGGGCTGATTAGGTCGTGAGGATTGGTTTCTCATGGATGGGATTAGCACCTTATAATGCTTTCCATCGTGTAGGACACAGAGGGCAGGGAATGGCCAGGAACCCAGAGGAAGAGTTTTTGCCTGAGCTCCACCTTGAACTTGGACTCCCAGCCTCTAGAACTGTGAGAAAAAATTTTCTGTTGTTTCCACCTTGTCTGCAGTATTTTATGCCTGGACGGATTAAGACAGAAACTGACATTTTTGGGTGGGGGCTGTTGTGGTCCCTACCAGACGTGCTTTCCCTGGCCATCAGGCAGAGGCCAGGGGTTTAGATGTTGGCTTCAGTATTCAGTCCACAAATGTTCAGTCTCTTTTCCCCTTTGGGCCACTTTCCGGCCAACTTCCCCAGGACACGTGTCGTCCTTGGTAAGCAAGAGCTCGGGGTCACAGATCAGGCTTTGGTTCTGTTGGCCTCCCTAGGAGACAGCTCGGCTCCGCCCCTCCCCTTGGCAAAGGTTTCCGGGAGCTAATCATCACCTTGTCCTCCCTGAGGGTGAATGCGCACACTCTGCCGGCAGCAAGGGGGTCACAAGTCAATGCATGCCTAGGGTCAGTGAGGCAACACAGGGAGGTTAAGGGGACAAAGAGAGGGCAGGGCAGGGCACATTCCCACTGGGAGTTAACCTAGCAGAACCACAGCAAGACAGGCAGACTGCCATGGCTGGCGGCCCCTCCCGGGCCTGACTCTCCTCTGTATGAAAAGGGACACCAGGCCCGCTCCCAGGCTTTCCCTGGGAAAGCCTGCTCCCGGGGTTTCCCCGACCATGCATCCCAGGGGCTTGACTCCACCCCCATGACTGGAAACTCTGCCTTTGAAATAAGGACAAAAGACCCTGCATTGTGCCCCAGATTTGTGCTAAAGCATGGGGTCTGCATAATGATTTCCCTTCTCAAAGCACCTTCTAGGATGTTCACCACCAGCAGGGGCTGGCCTTAGCATACCCATTTTGCAGACAAAGGGACTGAGGCCCAGACAGCCTGAACAAGGACACAGAAGTGGGGAGGCAAGGATAAAGACCCCAAACTGGACACCGTGCCTGGGGTCTCTACTAATTAGCTGGGCTCTTAATCTAGGATAAACCAGAGTGCAGACAGAGCCTGGCTGGGTACAGAAGGGAGAGAAAAAGGCCAGTCCTCCAGTCTTTCTGTGTGTGGCACACCTTGGCTTCTGCCCCAGCCTCCTCCAAGGCCTTGGGGTTCTTGAAGGCCCAAACGCTTAGACGGGTCCCACTCTCCAGAAGTCTCCGGATACATGTAACCTGACAAGACTCTCCAGGAGAGTTCCTTGGGAACATGGGTCCTGAGGGAGCATTCCTAAAGATGCAGAATGAAGTTGTCCCCAGGCCCCTGCTCTTCACCCCTGGCCACACACCCCTCTTTATTACCTGCAAAATCAAGTCACTGCAGAGAAGTTGGGACCACCGAGGCCCACAGGGGCAGGGCCTGATCGGGCTTGATCGCCCCCAGAGAAACTCATCCCATTGTAGAGCCTGGGCCCCGATGGGATGATGGGTGTTGGTTGAGGCTTCTTTAGCAAAACCAGGAAATCCGCCCTACCCTCTGCCCCCATTGCCTGAAAATAGACCCCAGTTGCCAGCACTCATGCTTGGGGGCCATGGGGCGCTAAATGGCCTTCTCACCATGGTCATTGCCAGATGGAGCTAGAGAGGATGTCTGACCCACGCCACACCAGTCACCTCTTCTCCGCAGGGAGTTAGAGTGTGGGGTCCCAGGAGCCAGGCCCCTCCCATCCATGTGCTGGGAAAAGTCAGTCACTGGGGACCCATGGATTCTTTTCTTCTGTCCTAAGGAGGCTGGGAGAGCTCATCTGCTGAGGGAGACAGGGAAGCTGAGGGAATGATTTGGGGCCTGGCTGCATGTCCCAGAAGGAAAGCCATCCTCCCGAGTCAGAGAAGACCTGGTGGTTTTTTTTTTTTTCCTCTTTTTAAAGATTTTATTTATTTATTTGACAGAGAGAGATCACAAGTAGGCAGAGAGGCAGACAGAGAGAGAGGGAAGCAGGCTTCCTGCTGAGCAGAGATCCCGATATGGGACTCGATCCCAGGACCTTGAGATCATGACCTGAGCCGAAGGCAGTGGCTTAACTGACTGAGCCACCCAGGTGCCCCAAGACTTGGTGGTTTAAGACCGAATGAGTGAGCTGTGGTTACGTGCAGCCCAACAAAGGCGCTTTGACCACCGAGGCAGCTGTGCAGCCTTTGCAAGCAGCGTGGCCGGTGCGTGCGTGGGCTGGGTGTGGGTCCCAGGACCCTGACTGCAGGGACGGCTGCTCTTCCGACTCCCTGAGGCCCTTCACGGGCTATGGTGGGATCCTACAGATCCTGAGACCAAGTGTCCTCCCTCAGGAAGGAATGGTCTCTGTGCATGTCCTGACCGGCACTGTGGGGCATGCCCTTGAAGGTTCCTGCCGGCAAAGGGAAGAACAAAAGGCCAAGAAGCTTGTCAGGATATGCAGCTACTGGAGAGGGGCTTTGGGAAGGGAGGAAGGTTCCATCACTGAGTGTCAGCGCCATGCTAGCTCTTGGTGACCTCCCCCTCATCGTGACATGTCCACACATCTCAAAGTTTACGTGGACATGAGATCACGCCTGCGTAAGTGAGGAAACCGGGAGCTGGAGTATGGTTGAGTTTCCTAGGGCTGCCATAACATCACCACACACCTGCCGGCCCAGTGCAAGGGGAAAGCGTTCTCCCACCATTCTGGTAAACTGACACGGGGGCGTCAGCCGGGCTGTCTGCCCCCCACAGGCCCCGGGGGAGAATCTGTTCCTTGGCTTTTCTGGGGGGCCCGGACAGGTGCTCCTTGGCTTGTGCCTCTGTCTTGTCCTTGACCTCTCCTCTTCCGTCTCATGTGAGGACACTTCTCATTGGATTTAGGCAACCGCCCCCCAAGAAAATCCAGAGTGATTTCATCCAAACAGCCTTAACTTCATTATATCTGCAAAGACCTTGTTTTGGAACAAGGTCACAGTCACAGATTCTGAGGGCTAGGATGTGGACATAGTATTCTGAGGCCCATTCAACCCCTTATACTAAAGTTGGCTCATTTCCCACTGCGACCCTCCACTAAGAGTCAGACTGCACTGGGGGGTTTGCAGGGTCCTACACAGAAATGAGGGAGGAGCCTAACGCGGGGACCGAGGAGCAGGAGGTGAGGGGAGAAAGCCACCCAGCTCTGGGTATTCTCAGCACACACTGGAAAAACCAAATGTGATTATACTTATTGTAGACCTCATAAAGAAAAGCCATAGAGGGCCCTGGGGTTCCTTCCACACCTCTCTCTTTTTGCCCCCACAAATGTTTCTATGGGAACCTTGCTTCTCTCTGAGGGGACACCCTACAGATCCCAGCAACAGCAATAGTGCCAGAAATTAGAGCACTTGAGGGAGCCCCCAAAGGTGAAGGTGTTGATTGGTCCAGGATGAGTGTTTTCTCCGGGGATGTGTCAGGGGAAGGGAGAAGGACCAGGAGCAGAATGGAGTGAAATTACTTCTACTGGGCACTGGGAGAGAAGAAGTGGTCCCTTCTCTTTCGGGCTGCAGGGAAAGGCATTTCCAGGGGGACTGATGACGGAGTCTGGGTGGTTCTCAGGCAGCAGCAGCCTCTGAAAGAGAAGAGGACACCAAAGAACCCCACCCTCCACCCTGAACTTGCCTTGCCCAGAACTGAGTACTTCATCTAATGATACAGGCAGGGCAGTGAGGGGCCAGGCACCCAGCCCGTCCACCTCTGTAGGGCAAAATGGGAACTTTATGAAGGACATGTCCCTACTCTTAAAACACACACACACACACACACACACACACACACACACACACAGGCTTCTATGTGAGAAGTTGAAGAGGGCCCTCCCAGGCTTTCCATACCCACTGCCCTGTGCTCCTCATTCCCTTTCTCCCTGGCCCCCCATCCACTCCCCATCCTCCCCCTCCTAGTGAAAACCAGAAAAATGCACGCTTTCACCCTGACCCGAGTAAATCACTAAGTGACATAGAAAGTTAAGTTCAACACTAGGGAAAACTGAATTTATCTTGGAAATGCTTTATTCTTCCAAAAGTTCACTTTGGCAAAGTCTAATGTACGGGAAAGCATGAAATACTACGGCTACAGATGGAGCAAGTTCTTCCACTGAGCATTAAGCCTCGGGGTCCAAATCCCGGTTTGCTCCCCATCAACCACTCTCTTTAACTCATGTGTCCATCAATGTCCCTGCTAAATGGGAGTATTACGCACATCTCCTCTCACCGTAATGTCACAGAGCCCATAGAATTACAAATCAGGTTTAAGGCAGAAACCATGACAGCCAAATCTAAGTACACAACAAGTACATTAAGTATCTGTCTTCATTTGCCCTTCCCATCCTCACCTACCCCTCTGCTCAGACCCACTGCATGCAGAGCTCAGCGTGAGGTAGCCTAAGATCCATTTTAGAGTGGGCTGAAATATACATGACAGTTCACGCTGCACATGAACATAGACAACTGTATAAAATATTTAAATAAAGACAGGAAAGAACAGAGGATTGCAGCAAAGCCTTTGGCAGACCCAGCCTTGGGGAATTTAGCAGCTTGAGATTCATTACAAATTTCATCTTTAATGTTATTTTTAGTTCAATATTTTGTAGCACTCAGAAGTAAATCTTGGTACGCTGTCTCCTCTCCCCTGGCTTCCTCTCTTCCGGTGTCTGATCCTTCGGTTTTACTGAAACCTAATACGTTTTCGATAAAATTGATTTGTGACATAGTAATGCTGTTTGTTGCCGTCTCCCGTTCCTTGATGTAATGGGGGGAGAAGGATTGCATGATTTGGCAAAGTGAGGCGGATTGCTCTTATTGTGGGATAAATTGGCATGAACTTGGAAACCACCCTGCTGTAACACGAAAACTCCCCCCTCCTCTTCTTCCCTCTCGTCCTCTGCCATTTTGAAGTTCCGGCCTCACATCACAGTCCTGAGTGCACAGGGTTCACTGTCCTCCCTAGAGAGAGTCATCGTCTCAGATACTGATGTAAAGGGAAGAAAGAGACCTGGGCTTTAAATAATTCCTGCTCAGTTGCTCTATTGATATGCCTTTCCACCTGGCAACCTCCAGCTAGTTTGTTGCCTTGAAATGAAAGTCTAAAAAGAGGCTTCTGCCCACAAGTGAGGGTTAGGAGAGGACGGGTTGACCAGAGACTCCATCCTGGGGTCACTGCACACACTTTCCACCTGTAGGTAGATGCAGGGAAAAGCTTTGTTCGGGAGGCAGCCGGCAAGAGGAGAGGGAAGGCAGCAAATTCTAACTAGCTTGCCCAGCCTGCCCCTGAAATGTACGAACTTGAAGAAGCCCATCTAGAAAAGGACGGAACCCAGAAAATTCCTGATGGCTTTGACCAAAGTGGGATGGGCCACATTGGGCTCATTGGTTGCACTAGGGCAGGGCTTGACTTCTGACCCAGGAAAGTGAAGGCTGGGAAGGCTTGCACCGAAGCTCAAAGCAGCTCAAGAGAAGAGGATACTCAACCCAAGCACAAGGTGAGCTGTGACATTTTCTAGATGGAGATTTCATGAACAACTCTCCTATCTGGGACTTGGTGTTTCCATATCAGAGATTGGTCTGATGACCTTTGCCTTCTTTGCCTTTGACATATGCAAAAGCAAAAGGAGAGAACTGTGTGGTTTTCTGGGTAATGGATAACTGAATAAAGCCCAGTGGTTTTTCAAGTAAAGATTCTCAGAAATGTTGATGCTGGAACAAAACGCACCTGGGGAATTCAAGTCAAGGATTTATGGAAGGAGTGTTCTCCTACAGAAACTGTCAGGGGTGGAGGAGGAGGAGGGGGAAGGGAGGGAATGGAGCCCTGCAATGACACCACATGCTTCAGCTAAGGTCTTCTCCATCCCATTGAGAAGGAGCTCTGGAGTGTCAACAGCACAAAGATTTGCCCCACCTTTGAGGCAGGGGGTCTTGGCTGCTTCAGTCAGCCATTGGCTGAGGCCACCTCAAAAGGATTTCCAGGATTTCCAGGGAAGGTGACTCCCAAGGGTTGAGAACAATCCTTAGGAGTTGCATGCATTGGTTACCACCCAGCACTCACGGCAGCCAGAGATAAGCACACAACCTGCTCCGGGCAGATCTGGCCAGGCTGGACCTCCCTTAGCTCCTGCTCTAGGTGGGCAGGACTATCCAGTGAGATCTCATTCTATCATTTTTCCTGTTGAGCTGAGTCTACACTCCAGATCATGAAGGCAAGAAGACTCACCGTGCTCCGGTAAGTCCTTGAACGTCTCAGAAGATAAGTGTGCTCCAGTAAGTTCTTGAATGTCTCAGAAGATAAGCGTGCTAACTAGGCATGATGCTGATGTCTGGTAGCATACATCTAGGAGAGGAAAAGTCAGGCTGAAAAGAGCAGAGGGACTGTTTTTGCCTCTATCCCAGGACACAACACTATCCACTTAAGTAGTTGCCATCAGGTTCAATGAGAAAAGACATTCTACACCATGTCTGGCATGTAGGAACCACTCACTAAATGTTAGCTTGTTGTTAGTATCCTATTCCCAAATGGTGAGGTCAAACCCATCAGCTGAGTTTTTCTTTTTAATGAAAACTCTGATAGGATAATCATTGTGAGGTGGAGAGGCTTTGACTCCCCTGCTAACTGGGATGATTAAGATGTACTTGATGACACCGGGGCAAAGACAGTATATAGATTTTCTTACATGCAAACTCCGGCGGTGTAGCGGTGGTCACTATTGTTAGGGAGGATTCTGAGGCTGGATCCAGACTGGGTTGAGGGCATTCACTGATTCACTAATTGTGTCCTCAGCACCCACCAGAGAAGGGGCACGGTCATGCACAATCCAAGATAGCTCTGTCCTTTGGAATAATCAGAACTCATGGCTTGTATGAATCAGAAAGCTCCAACAAAGCAGATTATAGGGGCTACTTAGCTTGTTAACAGGCATTGTCAGACTTGGGGCTTTCTGCTTTCTAGAGGTAAGATGGGGAAAAAGTCCCCAGAAGGTGTCAGATGCAAAGATATTTCCTAAGCAGTACTTGGATGCTCCCAAGTAGGAAAATGAGAAAGTAGAAGGAAGAGAATTTCAAGAGGGAGAAACACCCCTTCATGACTGGCAGCCTCTATGATGATTAAGAGCACTAGTATCCAAAATACATGTGTGTCAATATATAGATAACCACAAAGACACAGTAAAAAGACCAACATCCCAATGGGAAGATGGTCAAATGACAGGACTTCTTAGATGAAATCTAATGGTCCTACACCCAAAGCTGCACAGTTTCACCAGCTGTCTGTGACAGGGAAAAGAAAACAGCATCATATGCTGTACATTGGCAGAACTTTGGAATCTGACCATATAAAGCACTGGGGGAGGGTGAGGAGGGGAGAGCAGAGACCGAGTGGGACCACACATCTTGCAAAGCCTTGGGGGAACAGATTAGTCATGCCTAGTATGACTGAAAAGGTGCCGATCTTCTGCTCTTCCAGAATTCTCTCTCTAAATGTAGACACTAGAACAGTGTGGCTTAAGGAGTCACATGGAAGGACGCTTACAGTAGCACTGGGCAGCAATCGTGATGTCCAAAATTAACCAAACTGCCCATCACCAGGGAAAGACGAAAATAGACAGTGAACAGATACAAGATGTACAGCTCACCTCCAAGAAGGGAAGAGGCTTCCGAGTTGCATTTACGTAGACAATGAGAACAGCAAGAACAACCCCTCCTCCCCCCACCAATGCTTTACATGTCCTATCCCAACACAAAGGAAATGTCTGGAGGGCTGCACACCCACAATGATAATGTAAGGGGAGATTGGAACAGGGAAGGCCACAGAGGATTTACTTTTAATTTCTATAGTAAGAACATATTCATGAATTCTTTGAGTAATTACGTTAATTTTCAAAGAGCTCTGGCTCTGGGACTGTACATAGTACTAGAGGGTGGCAGGGTGGAGGTCAGCCAGACTGATGTGCGGGAGGTCCCTGTACCCATGACAGCCTGGGGCCCCCTTCTCTTGGTGTTCACTGGCCACATCCACTACAGAGCCCTTGGTGAAGCTGATTACTCAGGAAGAGCTGTTGGTAGCTTTCCTGCTAGGTATTGCTTGAAAACTTGTTCAGAGGGATGGGGATGTGGGGTGGGCAGGGGACAGAATTGCAGACCCTCATCATTCAGCCCTTTGAAGCCTTCTGGGCAGATTCCTGCCATCTCCGGTACCTGAGAGCAGAACAAGGGAAGCAGTGTGCCCCAGACCTCCTGCTCTTGTCCATGGTGCTGGATGGTAAGTCTCTCTGTATCGCTACGTCCCTGGCATCAAGGGCAGGTGGCCAATAAATTGCTCAAGGAGAGGGGTTTCTTCCCCAACCTTTGGGTCTTTCCAGACTCTGAAAGCATTCTAGGCAGAGAGATTTCCCACAAATCCTTCGGGGCTCTTTCCGTTGTGTGGACTGCTCAGATCATTCTCATTTTCCTCATCCACTGTTGCTGCATTAAAAATGGCAGCCTGTCATCTCTGGGTGTCGTAGGCTGTCACTCCCCAGGCCAGGCCTCCCCACCGCTGGCTAGTCCTCTCCCTGGTCTCTCCTCCAGGCCCAGCCCTGCACTGCCTCTGCGACTCTCATGCACGCTCTCCACACTGGCTCTTGGGACTCCCAAGGCCAAGAGGAGACGTCTTGAACAGAGGTACATTCTTGAAGCGGTCTTGTGAGATCTGGGGCTGGAGGTGAATATATGAAGTCTGTGTGGCCTTCCATGACCTTGCTGGTGTCCATTGTCCCTTCCCTGAATTCATACCACCCTCGTCGGTGTTATGCCAAGCCCCTGAACAAGCTTGCTCTCCACCAGCAGTGCCCCCTTCTGCCGGATCTCTGCGGTCAGGAGCACTGTGCTCAAG
>ML111270.1:45118-56581 GCA_003697995.1 Taxidea taxus jeffersonii
GGGCCAGCCCTGTTTGTCCCTTGGGTTTGTCCTGTTCCCACGCACTTTTGTCCATCTGTTTGGACTTGTCTGTCAGTTCTCCACATTGCCGTGTCCTCCTTTCATTGGATGACTTCTCTTGACCACTCGATTTGCTAGGAAAAAATAGCCATGTCTTCTTTATCTTGTTTTACTCCGTTACGACATCTTATTACTGTCCTCTCCTGCCCCTGGGGTTAAAAACTCCTTGTGGACAGGCTGGGGCTTTCCTGGTCTTGTTGATGGCGATATCCACATGGGCCCACACAATGGTAGAAGGAGCCAGAAGGTGCTCAAGAACTGAATGGATACGTCTGTCTGGGACGAAGACTCAGAAATGGAAAGCTTTCATTTTAATTTGATTCCAACTTTCTGGCATGTCACGGTAGGCTACTTTGTATCTTAGTTTTTCTTCCTTTAAATAGAAGTGTTCATCTGCTGTCCAGAAATGGTGCATGGATTAGCTCATTGCACAACGGAACAGAACAAAATATATTTACTGACTTGCTTCGAAGGTGCTTTTCTGCTTATTCATAATGGAGTTAAGAGGTAGGAAGGAGTTCATTAATATGGAAAGCCAACCAACAAAGGCAGGGAGGCCCCATCTTATCTGGGGATTAAAGCCTATCCAGCCTGTGAGGTGTCCCTTTGGAAATGGCCACATGAGCTTTCGGGATTCCCATAACTGGTTTTCCAATTTATCTTCTGGTGTTGAAACAGATCACTGTTTCTACAGTGGAACACTAGATTAAGTAGTTGTATTAAAAATGAATATTTTAAAGAGCTAGAATCACACACCATGAGATGACCACCCAAGGAGAGACATGTGGGAATGAGACCCAGAAGGGACTGCAGATTCATGGTTCAATTTTATGCTTATTTCTGGGCAAAAGCTGATTGAGTGAGCTGGCAGGTAGAGTGGGGGCCACCACTTCAAGCAATGTTTTTCTTCCTCTGGCTCCCTCTTCCCCCCGAGTGGGTATGCATTCGCATTAATCCAACAGTGGTAACTCTCCTGTAGCTTCAGGCTGTCCCAGATTATTTGTAGCTTGATTTATCGCTTCTCTGGAGACTGGTGCAGACAGCCGATGAACTTCCCAATCCCTGGGAGGACTTGCTAGCTGTGTTCCCGTCTGGAGGCAGTGTGGGGAGTACAGCTCACTTGGATCCCTCTCTCCGGGTGTGAGAGGTAGCCTTTTGGCGGGGTCTCGGGGCTTTAGGAACAGTCTTGAATTCCCTCTGCCTGCCAAAGCTAGGAGAGCCTTGCCCATCTGCCTCCTGGCCTTTGAGGCTTGTAAGGCAGCAGTCCAGTGACATCCAGGGTCTTCTTAACTTGGCAGAACCTGGAAATAATAATGTACCAAAGAGCCCTGTTGCCGCTGACTTCGGATCCTAGAAATGCACCCTCCAGCAGTGTTTGGTGAACTCTCTAATTCCTGTCCTTGTCTTGCAGGTCCAACGTGGCTCCGAAAGTCTCTGGAGACAGAAGACCCTGAATTGGCAGCCAGTGCACTTTGCACCTGCTCTCCTCTGCTGGTCTATCCCGGGACAATGCATCAAAGTGTGATTGGCAGATTTTTTTTTTTTTTCTTCTCCAGAGGACTGGATACCTGCTGAATCTCGTTTGCAATTGGAAAAGTACAAAACTATTTTAATCCAGCACTTTGATACACAAATGAGAGAGAGGAGAGGAGAGAAAGTGCTGTGGGAGGAGAAGGGTGGGGAGGGTAACCTCAGCCAGCACAATTTGCCACGGCCCCTGGAGCTGCAGCAGGAACCAGCTCTGGGATTCCTTGACCCCTGCTTCCTTGTTGGTCCCAGCCCCCCACCCCCGCACTGATTTGGTAATTTCCATCCTATCCTTTTGGAAGATAAAAGACACCATGGGCGGGATCCATGAATAAAAGTCGTTATTTATCGATGCCAGTTTTGGGGAACATTTTTCCTTCTGATTCATGAACCACTTTTCTACATTCGAAAAGCAGTTCATAAATCGTTCAGCGCCGGCAGAAATTAATAATAATGAATCCATTTACATAAAATAGTCTCATCCTGCCAGGTGCTGATAATATTGGAAGCTAGAACCTCTTTGGGAAGCTGGATGTTGTGTGTGTGTTTGTGTGTGTGTGTGTGTGTATTTTCTCACACTTCAGACCTCATGCCTTGTATCTGTGAGCTTAACCCAGTTTAATTATTTATTGTCCAGTCTTGATCACTGGGAGTTGGTACTTGAAAAAAACAGGACAAGATGAAAATAAGAGAAACAATTCAGTGTCCTGAGAAGACAAGTCACAAGCCAAGTAAGAATTTTTATCTAGCCAAATTAACCCTTTGCGCAGTTCTGAGAAATGCACCAGTCCAAAGAATCATTAATTCCCAGAAGAGACCATCACCATTCATTTGTACATGCACACACACACTCACACAAGCATAAACAAACAGAGAGCTCCCAGGGCCATGAAGTGAATGCAAAGTCAGCAGGTTGATTTATTGTAAACTATGTTTTCCAAAACACATGCCAACAAGCACAGATTCTAACCATTCTCAGTAGGTCTTCTGTGCAAAGAGAGTCCTGGGGTGAAATAAGCTGGCACAGCCCCCGGGTTAAGCCAAGTTCAAGGGGTTCTTGCCTGTGGTAGAGCACCACATGCAACAAAAGGGATTGACGGGTTAGGCAAAACTTTCTGTCTTAGTTTGTTTGCGTTTTCCCCCTTGGAGGCAGCGGGCTCGATTCTCCTACTCCTCAGCTCTTAGAACTTAATTATCTCTGGTCTGTACGTGGCTCTTTTCTTGAGTTGTACATTTATCCCCTCTGCCCCTCCCATCGCTCCTATTTCTATAGGCAATGTGTGAATTTTGTTTAACGTGCATTTTTGTTGTGTTTGTATGTATCTTCAATGTGTGTAAAAGCTACGGTGCTATTTTTCTCACCGCCTGTCTGTCCCGCCTCTCGAAGGCACCGTGATCCTCCCATGGACACACGTGGCCCTATAAACACACGGTGTGATGCTTCTGGTCCCACACAATGCTCCATGATGCCCATACATTCTCCCAGGAGAGGGCACCCATGTCGCAACCAGGTTGCAGCATGGCAAGGAGCATACTCTGGGATGAGAGCGAGGGTTTCTTTGGGACAGATGTCCAGTGGCAGAATTGCTGGGTCCTAGCATCTATGGCTATTAAACTTGACTAGGTGGCACAGCTTCTAGCGTGGTGGCCTCGGTCTGCACGCCCACCAGCGGTGCTGAAAGCCCCGCACGCCTGCCAACATGTGGCACTCTCCGGCTGTCTGTTTTGCCACTCTAAATGGTGTGAAGTGCGATCTTGTTCTAATGGCATTTTTCTAATTACTAATAAATGTGAGCCTCTCTTTATGTGCTTATTAATTAGCCTTTTGCATCTCTTCTGTAAATTGACTATTTATAGCCTTTGTACATTTTTTCCCCCTTCCCGGGCTGCTGTCTTCTTCTCGTGGATTTCTAGGACTTTCTTGTCGGTTTCTTGACTTTCTGTGAGGCTTTGGACCTCATAGCCACCTTGATCCATTCCATCATTGTCTACTCACTGTTCAAAGTGTCTCCAGAAATTCTCTGCTTTTTCTACTGTTCTGTGGCAGGAAGACTTCTCAGGTAGCCCCCAGTGAGCCCTGCCTGGTGGTATTTCCGTGGTGGTAGAAACTTCTCGCCACCAAGGTGGGCCCAAGCAAAGGACCAACTTCTGAGCAAGGCATCACAGCCGACAAGAGGAGAGGCTCCTCTGTGATTAGGTCACAGCAGATCGTGGCCTTCACTGTGCTGACGGGCTATGGAGGAAGGAAGCTGCTGTGTGGGAGGCCCAGGGTGCCAGGAGCTGAGAGTAGCCTTGGGCCCACAGCCTGCGGGGAACCGAGCTTGGAAGCGGATGGTTCCCTGGGTCGACTGGACCTGCCTGGAGCTTGAGTCATGCCCTTGGTTGGAGTGCATGACAGACCTTGGTGTGGAAACCCCCTCTGAGGCCCACCCAGGGTTCCAAGCTGCAAGGGCAGACGGTGTGCACTGCTGGAAGGCTCCGGGCCTTGAGATCATCCGTTAGCCCAGTGCAAATACCTCACGCCCATTCTGGGTTGCATACCCTTAGGAAAGTCTTGAATCTATCTCAATTTCCACCTCATTTGCCATGTTAGGAAGAGACTCAGCTGTATTTTTCCACAGAACTGTGGTGAATTTCTGACCTGCTGCCGCCGGCCTCTCTCACGAGGGGAGGGAACAAGGGGAAAATGGCTTCCTGCAGCGGTTCCCTCACAGAGAGCCCTTAGTGAAAGAAGAGCTCCAGTTGTTTGGTGTGCGTGGCCCCCGGGAAGGGCCGTTGGAGAGAGGTTGTCCCATATTGGTGTGACAGCGAGCCTTTTCCTGGCGCCTCGTTCCCAATGGCTCTGTCTTTGGAACAGGAACCCTTGAGAAGGTGGATTGTTCTGGAAGCTTCCTCAGAGAGAGAGAGATCCCTTCGTAGGGGGACAAGACTGCTTTGAGGGAACAATCATAGCAGACTTTCCTATTGACTGGCTGTGCTCACTTGAGGGGGTTAACTTCTTTTTATGGTCTCAGTTTCCCCATCTGATGAATGAAGCAGGTGCACCAGGTGACTTCTTTCCACTTTAATAGCTACATGGAATGGAGCCATCTTTGTTCCCAAGGAAGAAGAGGAAGCCCTCAGAGAGTAAGGATTTTCACAGTCCAGAGGAAGAGGAAGGTGCCCATTGGAACTCACCTTCAGCAAGTTCAGGCCAAGGTTGAAGGATTACTGTTTCCTCTGGCTGCAAGAGTTGCCTCTGCCAGACCCTCCTGGTGGTTCAGTAACCCCGTCTCCTACGGGGGACCTCCGGCTCTCTTGGTTGAGATCAGATCTGTTAAAAGAGCTCCCATATTCTACAGTGGTCTCTTGTCTCCTATCACAGCCATGATGTGTTCTGACAACGATTCCTGCCTTTAATTTCCGAGTCTGTGTTGGGGGAGAAATGAAATGTGTGTGAGTCTGACTCACATTTATGTTCAGGGAAGTCTCACCCAGGCAGCCTTTTGAAATCATCTTCCCAGAGAGGGAGTCCCACTGCTCCTCTGATCCGCAGAGACAGACAAGGAGTCGCCCACACACCAAAGTCATTCCGGATGGGTCTGTGACTTTGCGAAACACTAGGCAGGGACGTAAATTCCACTGTGAGCAGCCTACAGTGGGTATGAACTGATTTTGGGGAGCATGCATTTTTGTGTTAGAGCCTCAGGAAACATGTGTGCCATACAGAATGTCTGAATATGGTAAAGCCATCATCATCCAAGGCTGTTGATTAAACAGGACCACAGGTGGCTCTGGTTAGACAAAGAGAATATAACGTACTGATGTGGCATCTGATTAACTTCTGCTGCCTTTACTCTATAGCTTCAGTGGTCATTGAGGAGCCTGTAAAATGCCATGAAAAACCACCAATTACTACGAATACTATGACTACTACAAACACTGCTTATTTAGCTCTGCTGTGTGACTTTGCTGCGCCATCTTGTTGAACCCTCAAAACCACCACGTGAAGTAAATACCCCTATTATCTGCATTTTACAAGAGAGTAAGCAAAGGTGTGCTTTAGGGTTACCAGGGAGGTGACAGTAACTAAAGATCCATTTGTCACAATTAAAGAAACTGTGAACACAACTGAGACACAAATAACAGATTGGAAAAAGGTATTTACAAATGTCTTTGAGTAACATGGGTTGAACGTAGGTGATACAAAGAACGCGAGAAAAGGTAGAAGAGAGGAACGACCTACAGAAAGGGATGAAGGATGCGAAATAAGTAACTTACAAAAGAAGAAATTCAAAATATTAATGCATGAAGATGCTCAGACCTATTAGAAATCAGAGAAATGCCAATTAAGACAAGGAGAAGATGTTCCTTTCTATCTACTGTATCTAGTGGATGGCATAAATCAGCTGCATGAGGCTGACCACTGGCCGGACATGGCGGTGCGGGAACTCTTACGGGGAGCTAGATGACATTTAGAACAATGCAAGCATTCTGGAGAACAGTCAGGCACAGGAGCCAAATGACAATCTAGATCCACTTTGACTGGGCAGTTCTACTCAGTACACATGTCTAAGAAATTCTCATACAGGTCCCCAGAAGGGCCTGGGCAAAGGCGTTCATTCCTGCCTTGCCTGTGGGGATGGGGAGCTGGAAGCCGCATGGGCATCCACCCCTGGGCGAGCGAAGGGCTGTGTCGTCTGGTGGATCCCCTCCTCAGGGTATCATGCAGCAGTAGAAACTGCGGACTGTGTCATCACGTGGCAACAGGCATGGGCATATAAACACCATGCTCTGTGAAAACAGTAAGAAACAGAATAAGATAATTAATGCACTGCCATTTGCACAAAAAAAAAAAAAACACCTGCACAAGAAACGTCCAATCACACTTGGAAAGAAACATGGAAAGGGAATGGGAGCGGGGATGGCAAAGAATTAAAGGCAAGGGAAGTAGCTGGAGGAGATGGAGATTGGGGGACAGTATTTCTTGCTACTTTATATGGGAGAGAAAGGATTTGAACTTACTCGAAGGCTCACAGGGAGAAGTAAGTGAAGGGCAGGGTGAAGAGGCAGAGGACTGAGGGGTGAGGGATGGGGAGGGGGCCTGATGAGAAAGGAGGAGATGAAAGCCCAGGCACAGGTGTGGAGTGTGTGATCTGGACAGGTAGAGGGGAAAAAAGATAAACAGGGTTAACTCTTGAGGATGGGATTCAGGAAAGTGAAGGGACTCTCATTTGATCACCTTATGAGGATAGAGAAACAGATGGCATGGTGAGAGCTTCAGGAGAGTAGAGAAGGTGGAAATAAGCTAGGAAAAGGATTGGGGGGCAAGCAGAGGGCCCAGTGAGGTGGGGACCACTAGGGGAACAGAGCAGGTAAACAGGGACTGATTCTGGGCAGAAGGGCTGGGGGACAAAAGGGTGAGTGACTGAGTGGGTGGGCCCTGGATTGGGAAGAAGGGAAGAAACATGAACAATCACAGGAAGAGTTTGAGGGCTGAGAGATTTGAAGAACACGTGAGACCAAGAATACCAGCAGGGGGTTCACTGAACAAAAGCCGGAGGGAGACGTGATCATGGTCACGGTGTGCACTGTGGGCATTATGAAATACCAACACGGAGCAGTTCTGGGAAGGCCAGGGCCAATGGTTGGCTAGGGAGAGGATTGCTTCTTTTTTTTTTTTTTAAGATTTTATTTATTTATTTGACAGACAGTGATCACAAGTAGGCAAAGAGGCAGGCAGAGAGAGAGGGGGAAGCAGGCTCCCTGCTGAGCAGAGAGCTCCATGTGGGGCTTGATCTCAGGACCCTGAGATCATGACCTGAGCCAAAGGCAGAGGCTTTAACCCACTGAGCCACCCAGGCACCCCAGGGAAAAGATTGCTTTATCTGAAGGAAAGGAACTGAAATGTGAAGTTGCTCAAAATAATGGCAATATTTGTGCTAGTGGGAGCATCTTTTAGCTACCTCAACACATAGGGGTTGGGAGTCATCAATTCCCCAAAGAAAAAAGGAAACAAGATGCCAGAGAAGACGGACTGACATGTAGTGGTGGGCACCCCTTCACAGGGTCACCTACATACTTCCTTACTGTCCTGGCATTAACCCTCAGCTCCAGCAGCTGGAGCTTCCCTTCTTCAGTTACCTGGTAAAGCAGTAGTTGCGGCAGAAATGTTGAGAAAAAGAAATGGTTGTAGATTCTAAGCTGATGAGTTTCAAATAGCATGGCAAATTGTTGGAAAGAAAAAGATTTTGAGATCCCAGAACATTGTTTTTGTCATATAGGCAACCATTTTGGAAGAGGAGAGATGAGCATATTCCAGAACCAACCAAGACCTTAAGAGAAGGGAAGGGTGAGGAGAGCCATGTGGATAAGTCTATGGTGATGGCAGAAGCAGAGGACTGGGGCACCTGGGTAGCTCAGTCATTGGGCATCTGCCTTCGGCTCAGGTCATGATCCCGGGGTCCTGGGATCGAGCCCCTCATCGGACTCCCTGTTCTGCAAGAAGCCTGCTTCTCCCTCTCCCACTCCTGCTTTTGTTCCCTCTCTCGCTTTGTTTCTGCCAAATAAATAAATAAGCAAATCTTAAAAAAAGAAAAAAAGAGCAGAGGACAAAAGTCATCCCACTGCCCTTGTCCCAGCATGACCAACTACATACACATGGAACCACAGTTATCCTCATCTCTGTCCTAGTGGAGGATGGCGAGGACGGCGACCAGCCCGATGCCTGCTGACTGTCTTGCAGGTGAGGGTTGTCTGTTCCCCAAGGTAGGTTCAGGGTTATGTTACCCATCTAGTGGGCCCACTTAAAAACCCAGGCCACTCCTAAACTTTACTCCCTGTGAGCTGGACAGGGTGGTTTGTATCTCTGGAGACACAGGTGGACTATGGAAGGGAAAACTTTTCTTCTTTTCCATGGAGGGAAAAGAGATACCACCCGAATACTTAACAACCTTTATTGTACAAGCAAAATGGGAGCAACTTACTAGAACCTGCCAATCACAGGTCCTATAGCTGTTGGGTTGCAGAAGGGTCTCAGGGAGGGCTGGGGTGGCCTGGACGAGGAGGACCTTCAAGGCTCAGGAAGCTGGGTTTTGCCAACCAGGACAATAATATTTCAATATTTTCGCTGCAAATGCGGTTGTGATGGTGCCTTTTGACCCTTGAGTGGACCCCCAGAGCTCCACACTTCTGGGTAGAGCTCAGTGGAGGGGGTGGGAATATACTCCTATTTCTCATAGGGAAACAACTCAGACAGGGTCCCAAGGGCATCAGGTCGCAAGGGCACACCTGACTTTCAGAGCACGGACAGGAAGGACAAGGTCGGGAGACACATCTGGACGTGCAGAAGGGGCTTTTCCAGAAAACGTCTGGAGTCCAAGGACAAAAGTTCAGACACATTGAAGACCCTGGAGCTGAATGAAATTACTCGTGCGTAGTGAAAGACCTCCTCGAATTCTTCGAGGTACAGCAGTTCCCCTGACTCTAGCTGCTGATCTCGGTAAAGGGCCACATGGTGAGAACAAGCCTGACTCCAGCCACCAAGAGTCTGTCTGGGGCGGCCGTCCTTCCTGCTTGGACAACCTCGCTCCCAGAGTGAACACCTCCAGCTGCCAGGCAGGCAGGTAGCAGGTGTGAAGCTGTGATTCGGGGTAACCGATTTGGAGGGGTGGGCCAGTGCTGTTGAGTTAGGGGCCCAGCCAGACTGAGGAGCAGTGAGTTCTGGAACGATGGCAGGCACCTCCTGTGGCTGGGGAGGGAGCCCCTGCGTGAGTGCCCCGATCAGACACAGAGATGCATCTGTTTCTGCTCATTCGGAGATGACGGGGACATATCGATCCTATGGTTCGCTGGCTCACAAAGGACTGGGGGCAGAATCAAGGGGGAGTGGAGTCTACAGCATTTGGCCCGTCATGGAGGCAGGAGCCTGGGGGGGGGTGGGGGAGGCTGGAAATCTGGGCACATTCCACACACAATCAAATCCTGCAGGCATTAGGAGCATTCCCGAATTCACATTGCTCCACGCCAGGATGCGGAAACACTGAAGGACCATTACCCCCTGGCCCTTCTGTTTCTGTCTGCTGTGAGCACTCCTTTGGAAATGGTGGAGAATTTGCATTTATCAGAAAATTGCTTACTTACTCTAATCAGCTATTTTTAAGGTTTTATTTTAGCTAGATAATGAATAAGACTAAATTGATGTCAGACATGAAGTAATTTTAACCAATACCTTCAAAAGTCTATAATACCAAATATTGGAAAATTATATGTAGGGTAATCTAAATAATGAGATGTTAAAATTTCTTGGATCCCGGGAACTCTTCTATTCATTCTGTTCCTCTCTCTCTTTCAACCTCACTGTGGGAGGCTCTATCGCTGACATCTTTATATATGATGTTCTCATTTCAAAATGCCACTGAACCTTCAAATGAACACTTGCGTATGATCTTTGAATACAAAAATACTTAAATCAAGATTTTTATGTTTTGGTGCAGTCAGCCAGAATGCACAGAGAGAAGTGGGAAGGCTTGGCTCAGGACCCTACCCCAGGAAGGCAGGAAAGGTCCTTCTAAGGAAGGGAGGCCGCTTGAGAGGGAGGCACGCGACCAGGGAGCGACATAGAGGCATCAAGATTCCCTGAAAGATGAAGCATGGCAGGGTATCCTCCCTCCGTAACCAAATCACAAAAGGGAATGCCTCTCCTCACACTGGGGACATGACCATGTGCCCCGAGAGGAGAGAGCGCAATGCAATGGACATTCTGGCCAGCACAGGTGGCTTCTTTTGTGTCCAGAGGGTTCTAAGTGAGGTCTGCATGAAGATCTGGCACGTCTCTGGCCACTACCTGCTAATTGTAGTGATTAGAATCATGATTCTAGTCTCACACCAAAAAGACTGGGCACCACTCTGTGCTAGAACTGGGCTAGATGCTTTCCTGATGGGACGGAACTTGATACCACAGTAAGCTCTATGCCTGCTGTTTATGGGTGAGGACGTAGAAGTGAGCAGGTGTGACCAGCTTGCACAAGTGTACGTAGAGGGAAGAGCAGAGCCAGAGCACGATGCCAGATCCACCTGGGTCTAGAAACCACACCCTGGAGGGAGTTGCCAGAGATTGGGGAAGACTCTGGCGTAAGCGAACCAAGCTGCGGATCCCATCGAGGGGATGGCCTCCAAAAGTTTAGTGAGGAGTTTCATCTTGCCTCAATTGGCCAAATGTTTTGAAAGCTTTATTTTTTTTTAAAGATTTTATTTATTTATTTGGCACAGAGAGTAAGAGCACAAGCAGGAGTAGCAGGCAGAGGGAGAGGGAGAAGCAGGCTCCCCAAGGAGCAGGAAGCCCAACTCGGGACTCGATCCCAGGACTCCGGGATCATGACCTGAGCTGAAGGCAGCTGTTTAACCAACTGAGCCACCCAGGTGCCCCTGAAAGTTTTAAACTGTGAGACAAAGAGGGGGAAAACTTTCCTGTGGAGAAAGACCTTAGTTTATTCTGGCACTGAGCCTGCCTTGGTTTTGTGAGGGAAGCTCTGGTCCTCCCCAGGCTCAAGGTCTGTTGGGCCGCAACCTGTCAGCATGGCCAAGAACCGCAAGGATCTCCGGCTCAGATGGTGAGGGGGGCGGGAGGCAGGGCTGCTGCTGGAGCAGACACATGGCATGGAGAAAGTTCCCTCAGGGCTGGAAAGCCACACTGCGTACTTTCAGCTGGAGTTTGTTCCTTTGGATGAGGAACAGGAACACTCCTACTCAACCTTCAAAACTCAGCTCAGATGTTACCTGCTCCCAAACCCTCCCCAGATGCCAGGAGATAGGGCTAGAAGCCCTGTTAGGCCCCCAGCTCCCCCAAATTGGAGTTGTATGGCATCCAATGGGGTTCTTTCTGCCACCGTTCTGGCC
>ML111271.1:0-11114 GCA_003697995.1 Taxidea taxus jeffersonii
TATTACAATTTTCAGCTTTTCATCATTTTGTTTGCCATATATTGAGCAAATTAATGATTAGTCATTGTTTGTACTAATGTCACTATTAGGATTATCATTTTGTTTGTATTCATTACTTGTCATCTTTTACTTGCCTTTTTGCATGTCTGGCTATTTTTTTGAAAGCCACAGCATCTTCACAGTCTTTTCTGGCATCTAGGCCTTTCCCTCTCCCTTTTAAGAATATAGGGTAGAGGTCTGATCTCAAATAGAGATTGAAATGGTTTGTGTCTATAACCATTTAGATAGTTTAAATGTTCAGTCTTCATAAGATTCAATCTGGTCCCTCTCTGTTCTTGGGGAATGCTCTTAGGACATTTCAATCTTTGGATTGAGACTTTGTCAGATCTCTCTTTCTTCAGCACAGAAAACCTGGGAGATTCTGATCTGCAGAAATTTTATGTTTAGCTCTCCAGTTCCCTGATTTCTCCTGCTTCTAAGTCTTTCAGATATGCTGAAGAGAAAATTAACTGTGTTTTGAGGCAGTCTCCATTTCTCTGCTGAGATTTGTGCTAAGTATGACATAACCATAGGAGTTACTGGTTTACTTGTAAACAAAACCACCAGCTAGCAGATGGAGATTCAGAATTTGTTCTTTGGGGGAAAATGGATGTATTTGGGCCTTTTCTTTTCTTTCTTTCTTTTTTTAATGGGTTTGCTTTTTCCCTTTTTTTTCCACAAAGATTTTATTTATATATTAGAGAGAGAGAGAGAGAGAGAGAGAGAGAGCAGAGCAAGAGAGAGAATACAAGCAGACAGTAGGGAGGGACTCACCATTGAGCAGGAAGCCCAACATAGGGCTCGATCCCAAGGCCCTGACATCATGACCTGAGCTGAGGACAGACACTTAATTGACTGAGCCACCCAGGCACATCTGTATTTGGGTATTTTCAAGTTGTCTATTTCTTCCATCAGCCCTGGAAAGTTTTAGGATAATGACAGTTTTACTTACTTTCAGTAGAGTTCTTCAACATGGGGCAAGTCTGACCCAGAGCCAAGCCCCTCCTTGGTCCCAGTTTATAATTAGCAAATGTCACCAAGAAGAAAATAGTCAATAATAGGATAATCAGCTTTCCTAAGAAGAGTACCCCATTTCTGGAATTCTAATTCTATTCATTATTGCTCTTAGTATCTAGGAAATTATAATTTTTGCAATGGACTGAGGTTTTCTAAATGTTACAGTGGAACTGTTAATGTTGTCATGATTTATACAATATGAATATGAATATATGAATTAAATGCATTATGAAGGTCATATACATGAGTTAAATGTATTCTGAAGGTCATAGATATATTAATAGAAGTTAACAACTTCTGATGTGTCTCATTGCTTCTAATCTTAGTGTACCCCATGTCAGAAAACACTCTCCCAAAAAAATAAAGCATGGTCCTTTGAAATATAACATTTGTGGTGCTTCTCCAACCTTTCTAGTGGCTTCTGTGCACATTTAAATAAATCCATAGTCTCTCCTCTGGCTTAAAACATTGTATTATATGATTCCAGATGGACATTCTGACTTTTTAATTACTAGAAGTTCCAACAGAAATTTCATATGCTTAAAATAGGCTCCCGTTATTAGGTTTTCCTATTATGACACCTATCACCCATGATTACAATGCCCCACCCAAACTCTATCCTACCTTCTTACCCTTGCTTAACACCTACAGACCACATTTTTATGTCTGAAAACCCCAAGCTTATTTTCATCTCAGTTCCTTATCATTTGCTCATATTTAGCTTACAACTGTAGAACTGGCAAGCTAATTCATTACTGTTTAAGAATTCAATCAAATGCCACTTCTCTGAACACCTTATTTAAATTAACCGCTTCCCATCATGTTCAACTACACTATTTTACTTCCCTTATAACACTCAACCTTATCTGATATTTTCTTTTGTATTTGCCCATTCTCTGCAGCATACATCCAAAATGTAAGGAAAGCTATAACAAACTTTCTTGTACCATTTCCTTTTGCCATTTGTGAAATTATTTTGATAATAAATATCTAAGGTGTGTCAACTTTTATATCAAAGTTCATATTACTTTGTCTTTGACTCATTTTGCTATGTTTTTATGAAAAGATTTTTTTTTCAATTTACATCTATTCCAGGAGAATGTGGAAGTTCAGTAAAGTATTAAATACAAGGAAAGTATCAAAATATTATATTGTTTTTTTTTAATTTAAATTCCATGATCTTTAGTGTTTAGTGATTAAATATTTTTGGATATTTACATAAGTAGGGGAAAGTTAAATTTGAATTTCCAATGTCTCAACTTTTTATGCCTAAGAAAAATTTTTACATAATAGAGAACATTTCCCATATGTACACAGATCTATCTTTATATATTACATGACTCAGATTCAAAATACAGTTTATATGAGTGAACCATTCAAATTCAAACCTACACAATGAGGTAATAGTGACTAAAATAAAAATATTTTTGTAGTTTCAAAGTACTTCAAAAAAAATAATCAATTCAAATATAGAAATGAGGGCTTTTTAAAGTTTTTATTCAAGTTCCAGTTAACATAAAGTGTAATATGAGTTTCAGGTATTCAATATAATGATTCAACACTTCTATATAACACCTGGTTCTCATCACAAGTGTACTCCTTAATCTCCATCACCTGTTTAACCCATTCCCCACCCACTTCCCTTCTGGTAACCATCAGTTTGTTCTCTATAGTTAGGAGTCTGCTTTTTGGTTTGCCTCCCCCTCTCTTTTATTTTCTCTTTGCTCACTTGTTTTGTTTCTTAAATTCCACATATGAGTGAAATCATATGGTATTTGTCTTTCTCTGACTTATTTTACTTAGCATAATACTCACTAGCTCTATCCCTATTGTTGCAAGTGGCATGATTAATTCCTTTTTATGGCTAAGCAATACTCTTTTTTATGGCTCAGATACTTTCTTTACCTATTCATCAGTTGATGGAGAGTTGGGCTGCTTTGGTAAATTGGCTATTGTAGATAGTAGATAATGCTGCTGTAAACATCAGGATGCATGTTATCCTTTTGAATTGGTATTTTGGCATTCTTTGGGTAAATACCTAGTCGTGCAATTGAGGGATCACAGATAGTTCTATTTTTAATTTTTCGAGGAACCTTCATACTGTGGTGTACAGTGACTGCACCAGCGTGCTTTCCCACCAACAGTGTAGGAGGGTTCCCCGTTCTCCATATTGATACCAACACCTGTTGTTTCTTGTACTGTTCATTTTAGCCATTCTGACAGGTATGAGGTGATATTTCATCATAGTTTTGATTTGTATTTTCCTGATATCAGTGATGTTGAGCATCTTTTCATGTGTCTCTTGGCCATCTGGAAGTCTTCTTTGGAGAAAAGTCTATTCATGTCTTCTGCCCATTTTTTTAAAAATTGGATTATTTGGTTTTTGGGCATTGAGCTTGTAATTTTTTTATATACTTTGGATATTAGCCCTTTATCAGGTATGTCATTTGCAAAGATCTTCTCCCATTTTATAGGTTTCCTTTTTAGTTGTGTTTGTTGTTTCCTTTGCTGTGTAGAAGCTTTTTATTTTGATGAAGTCCCAATAGTTTATTTTTTGCTTTTGTTTACTTTGTCTAAGGAGATATATCTCAAAGAAAGTTGTTACCACTGATGTCAAAGAGGTTACTGGTTGTGTTCTGCTCTAGGGTTTTAATGGTTTCCTGTCTCACATTTAGGTCTTCAATCCATTTTGAATTTATTTGTATGTATGGTATAAGAGAGTGATCCAGTTTCATTCTTTTGCATGTTGTTGTCCAGTTTTTCCAACCACCATTTGTTGAAAAGACTGTTTTCCATTGGATTTTTTTTTTTTGCTTGCTTGTTGAAGACTACTTGACCACATAATCGTGGGTTCAGTTCTGGGCCTACTATTCTATTGATCTATATGTCTATATTTATGTCAGTACCATACTGTCTTGGTCATTACAGCTTTGTAATATAACTTAAAGTCTGGAATTCTGATTCCCCCCCCCACCCGCTTTTCTTTTTCTTGTCAAGACTGCTTTGGGTTTGTGGAGTATTTTGTGATTTCATATAAATTTTAGGATTGTTTGTTCTAGTTTTTGAAAAATGCTATTGGTATTCTGATAGGGATTGCTTTAAATGTGTAGACTGCTTAGAAATAAATTATTATTTCCTTTCATACATTAGATGGGGGTCAAAAGAGTTTATTTCATTTTAATGCCATCAATTGTATTTATTACCAAGGCTTGTTATTCCTTAGTAAGGCCAAAAATTGACATATGCAGTTTTAATCCTAATGTTCACTTATGAGTGGTATATTTAATATTTTTCTTTTTTCTTTCTTACTCCACCTCATCATTATGACTTCTAAAAAAAACTTAACAAAGCAGAAATTTGTCTGTATTCTGTCAATATGAAAAGTACCTATTACAAAATAAAAAAGGCCTGACTTTACCCCTGCCCAACTATCACATGTTCTAAATAGTAATTTGATGCAGCTGATGTATCTGCATTAATAACATCTGCTGCTTTCATCATTAAATTCCACCCACTGATTAATGCCTGGAGCTTCAAAAATATGAGAATTAGCTAAAAGAGTCTCAAATTAAAGAAAAAAATTGAAGCTTTGAAAACATGTATTACCACCTATAATCTTTCATAGTGAGAAAAATCACAGCCCCCAGCCATACACAGAATACATCAAATTTCTTAACAGTTGAGGAAATTTAAATCAAAGGAAATTATTGGAGGAAAGTTAAGTCTATGTTGTGTTGTTGGGTCAAATGAAGACTAAGAGAATGAAATAATGAGTGTCATAAATGTGATGTTTATGGTCTGAAAAGAGGACTCATTTTAAAGTAATTATGCATTCAACTATATATAACAGTAGATAATTTTTAAATAAGGAATATTTAAACTAAATATAAACATTAAATGGAGGTGATATGATTGGAGATATATATACATATATATGCATTATACATAATGCATATATGAAATGATTATTTTAACATATTTATCTTCAGTATGTGAAGATTACAGAACAAAGAATACACCAGGAGGGATATGTAACTATAGACATTATATTGCAGCTATATCTTTAGTTTTAAAGCTCCCTTTTACTATATAGTAAATATACATAAGAACTATATCTTCTCCTTAATGCCATTCACTGAAGATATGCTTGTTGATTTTATTTGTCCATTATGAAACTTATTAAGAGTAGAATTATCCTTGAAACCAGTCAAGTCATACATAACTTATAAGAGTTGATCACAGACACTTCTTCACTTTTTTAAATGAAATATAATGGACATATAACATATTAATTTCAGGTGTACAACATAATGATTCCATATTTACATAAATTGGAAGGTGATCACCAAAATAAGACTAGTTAATATCTATCACCATAAATGGTTATAAATGATAAGAACTTTTA
The DNA here is from genome assembly GCA_003697995.1 of Taxidea taxus jeffersonii. Lineage (NCBI taxonomy): Eukaryota > Metazoa > Chordata > Mammalia > Carnivora > Mustelidae > Taxidea > Taxidea taxus. Next base: position 5,462 of record ML111271.1, read on the forward strand.
AGATCTCCTCTCTTTTTTTTTTTCCATTTTATAATGCAAGTTCATATGCATTAGATTAGAGCCACCTCTATTTAAATATCAGGGCCTTGGTTAAGGGATTTTCTAAGTGAGATTATTTTTCTATAGGCTTGGCTAAATCTCTCCTTTGTTCTCATTTACAAATTACTAAGATTCTTTTGGTCCAGTGAGATTATTATCTTCACTTCCAGAATTCATAGTCCATTTTGTTGAATTGCACATTTTCTCCCCACCATTCTGCCCAGCAGCAGCCTTCATAACACTACTAACACTACCATTGTACTGGTTAAGTGACTCATAGATCCTCCTCATTAGGAGTTTGAAACATTCTCCAGAATTTGGAAATGTATGTAGTAAATACATAGTAAACCACAGATTATTTTTTAGACCCCCCAAAATGCTAAAATGTTAAGTTTCTAACGGTAAATTAATACTTCCAAGTATAACTTCTAACATTTCTAACTATAAATTAATTTACATTTCCCAACTATAAATGAAAGTGATTAGGTGATAGCTTCACCAGAATGGGCCATATATAATATTTAAAATATATGTGTAATTAAAAAAATCTGTTTCATTGTATTGGGACCCAAATTTCAAATGATATTACTGAATTTTTAAAAATGGCTTTTTATGTGACTACTATGCAATTTAAATTGTTGCCTGATATATACAGGCTTCATAGAATATTAAGACACATAACATGATTCATCAACTAAAATTTTATTCAGGATCTGAAATCAATGGCAGGCTTAATGCCTTTTAAAATAGATAGCACTGTTTTAATTAAAAATGTCAGCAATGTAATTACTTCTTAAGCAAAAGGCCACAGAGAGGAAAATTGGATGATACTTAAATTGAGCATATGAGAAAATTAATTTGTGTTAAAAAAGTAGCAATTAGACATTTCCATGGCAGCATGAGAGATCAGAATTCTTTTTTGCAAAGTAGAACTTTTTGTATTTATTTATTTTAAAGGGAAACTAAACCAACAGAAGTATGGAAAATAGCACTAGTTGCAAAACCCAAAAATGCACACTATTTTAAAATATGTCTAGGATATTTCATATTGCACTTAACCCTTTCAGTCTTTTGTTTCTTTATTCCAAAAATAGATTACTTAAATTAAAATTTTAAATCTACTTCCAATCTAAAATGCTGAAATATTTATAGAGTCCTTGTGGTTTCTTTGATGATTGCTAAATATATACTGCTTGATGTCTGAGCAGACTGATCATTTAGCATTTAGTTAGCAAGCAGAAAGAGTCGTCTTTCCCTAAATTCCACTGCACTATGTACACAGATTCTGCATTCTCAGTATCCTTTTATAGTTTATAAAAAAGGAATCTCAAAATAAATAATTATCTATTTATATATAATCCTGACATAAAAACCTCAAAGAAGACATAGCAGGATTTACTTGATTGAAGTCCTTTTTTCTTTTTTCTTTCTTTCTTTCTTTTTTTTTTTTTTTGGTGAATCATAATTGTTGCATTATAATTTTATATATACAAGGAAAGTAGGCCCATCATTTAGATACATTCTGCAATGAATCTTTAGATTTACTGGGATCAATCTCTATCTTGTCTTTCAATGCTTACTGTTTCTCTTTACCAATAAAGACTGCTGCCATAACTGGTAGATAGATGATGTACATGGTTATCTAGTAGATTTTTTTTTTATCCCCTAATTCATATGTGGAAGAATCTGTATTCTTTTGACCATTTCAGCTATGCTCTCTAACCTTCTAAAGTTTTATTCATCCTTCCTTCCTTTCATTCTTTTTTTATTCTTCTTCTTATTTTTTTGCAATTCTTTTTTTTTTCTTTACGCTTTTTTATTTAAACATATAATGTAACCCCACCACCCTCTCCCAACCCTTTTCCTCCCCACCCCTCAGTTTGTTTTATGACATTAAGAGTCTCTTTTGGTTTGTCTCCCTCCCGATCCCATCTTGTTTCATTTTTTTTCTTTTCCTACCACCTTAACCTCCACCCTCATTGCATCTCCACTTCCTCCTATCAGGGAGATATTTTCCTACAACCTTAACTCCCACCCCCGTTGCATCTCCACTTCCTCATATCAGGGAGATCATGTGATAGTTGTCTTTCTCCAGTTGACTTATTTCGCTAAGCATAATACGCTCTAGTTCCATCCATGTCGTCGCAAATGGTAAGATTTCATTTCTTTTGATGGCTGCATAGTATTCCATATCTAGTAGATTTAAAACACTATACCATCTTACTGACCACAGGTCATAGTCATGATCACATTTTCTTACCCTTCACCTGGGCCAGATTTCATATCACAAGGAAAAAAGTAATGATACCTATTTTCTATTTATTTAGTTATCAAGCATTGCTCTCTCTATGAAACCTTGTTTCATTCCATTGCTTCTAGAGAAAAGTAAGACTATATACCATGTAAGCAAAAATATTCATGTGCCATTTGTGCCATATTTTACTAAAGATAAATATAGAATTATGTTATAAAACATTAAAATAATGAAATAAAACCTTTCTCCCTATTATTAAATATCCATACACATTTAATGGGATCTGACTTGAAGCCTTATATTATTGTTGAAGAGCAACATTTAAATGTCACTAATAATTGAGGTATTGTTTTCTTATTTTCATACTTCAATACACTTCTTGGTTTAAGCATTTCTAAATTTTCTACTGTTTCACATCAGTCTAACATCATCAAAAAGTCATATTTTTCTTCTAAAAAATCCTCCCATTTTTTTCTAGGTATTTATGAAATAACATTATTTTTAAATTCACTTTTTCTTATAACAGATGTTGTCAGAGGTTATTTTTCTTTTTTCAAGTTTTTATTTAAATTCGTTAATTAATATACAATGTAATATTAGTTTCAAGTGTAGAATTTAGTGATTCATTATTTACATGTAAAACCTGGTGCTCATCACAAGTGCCCTCTTTAATTCCCATCACCCATTTAACTCTGTCCTTTACCCATCTCCCCTTCAGCAACGCTCAGTTTGTTCTCTATAGTTGAGTCTGTTTTCTCATTTGCCTCTCCTTTTTTTTTTTTTCACCTATGTTCATTATATATATATATATATATATATATATATAATCTCACATCTTCCTTATCCAGTCCTCAGATATTATTGAACTATAATGTCTTCTCTTGGTATCAAATGGGTCAAAATTTAAGGGGACAAGAGTGATAATATGATGTCTTGGTAATATAAGACTATGCTTATACTGTATTTCTTTTCAAGGCAGCCCCGTTTGTGGATTTTCCAGGTGGCATTCATCCTCATCCATCAGTGATTAAATCATAAAGGAAATGCAAACATAAATTTTTCCTCAAATTTTCCAGTGTTGCCTATCATTTGAAATACTTTTAAATTTCAGTTATTTAAGTTATTTACTTTTAGAAATATAACTTAATTCCTTTTATTTTTATTTTTTTCTGGAAGAGAAAGATGAAGTACTGAAATTTTGCATACTTTCTCTTATTTGTCTGTTTTGAATTAGGTCAAATGTGAATGTCTGAAGACTCTCTCAAGAGGGCCAGTAAGGATATGGCTGACACAGAAATATAGGCCTGCAACTATAGTTAAAATATAAATAACCATATAATATAAAATAAAAGTAAAATACAATATAAAATATAAATAATGATAAAAGTGTATAAATTGAAGTTTAGAATTGATAATTATAAGAATACATGGGAGAAATGAAAACAAAGCAATTGGGAATGGATGTGCCATGTGGTCATAGGGAAATTAAGGAGATACAATTGATAAAGGGACTCACCAGTGATAGGATAGTCAGAGAAAGATGATTCAGTGAAGACACTTGAGAAAGAATGTTTGGAAAAATGGGAGTAAAAACCTTGATGCCCTGGAGTCATAAAAAGAAAGGACAGCATCACAATGTAGAAAGACATGCCAATAATATAAAATGCTTCAGAAAGATTAAATAATAATTAAAATGTATCCATTTGATTGAGCAATTGGTAGGTTTATGGGGGTCACATTTATGAGTCATTCACTACAATGGTAAAAATGGATGCTTAAATGCAGTAAGTGAAGAAAGCTGATGAGGTGATAAACTGATTATATAGTTTGGATAACCTTCACTGGCAAACTAAATGGAGGCAAGGAAAGTGCAGAGTAAGTATTGGAGGAAGGGGTGGTATACTGCTGAGGTTTTATTTCAGCCTCATGGAATTTATATTTTGTCTATTCAGGAAGAAGCATGATCCCTGACAGGGAAAATGTAGGTTGTAACAGGAATTGCCTGCAAAAATAATCATGTAAGATGAGTAGGTCAACATTTTGACATAGTTACCTTCAGTAAAATTACAAAGGTATTACTCAGAGCTGATACTTACCAAGAATAAAGTATAAAAGAAGTTATATACAAGACTCATGTTTGGATTCTGACCTGACATATTTCCCTTTGTCAAAATACTTGCATACTAAATTTTACAACTCTAAATAAAATGCAAATGGCACCCCTCAGCTATGCCCAAGCCTCCTCAGTAGTAGTGCCTGTGTCTGGGTGGTGGCCATAGCCCAAAGTCCTACTTGGGTTATACCAGTTTAGTATTCCCTCAGGAAGGAGGTAGTGTGTATGACTGGCTATAGTCTCAACATTTTACTTGGTGTTGGATGAACAATAGGATGACATAAAAGCCTGGGGTTCTTTGACCACAGAAGACTAGATATTTATTCTGACTCAGAGTGGTTGTGTACATCTTAAATAATGGTTGAAGAAGGCCAAATGGATATCTATGGGGTATAAGGCAGGCAATGAAGACTACAAGACTTGAAGCACAAGAAGGATTCACTATACCATTGCTGGCATAAGAACAGAAACAGCTACATTTCATGGAATGTAGGTGGCCTCTAGAAAGCAAAGAGACAGCCACCTTTGTTGCTTATATTTATAATGGACAATTAGAGACTATTTTAGAACCTCTTTATGTCCTAGGGATCTAGTGATTTTTTTTTTCATACTTTCTAAACAAAAGACTAAATCTTCTTGGGAAAATTGAGTGATTGTTAAGGTGCCTGGGATCTACAATTATGGTCATCTATGCTTCAAAGAAAGAGAAGATGAGAGGATAGGAACTTTTGAAACATGCCTCATAAGTTAGTTGATCTGGGTTTGGTGTTTTTTTGAAGCATTTGTGGTCACTGTGTCTTTAATATTCATCTTTGTGGTAGTATCTTCCTCTAGGTATACAGACATTTGTCTAACAATATGCTTACTTTGTAATTGGAGCATTTTCAGCATCCCATTTTAAAGGTTAGGGCATTGTTATTAAATACCTTTTTGTGGGAAAGTCTGTACTGGACATCCCTTGGCTTGGATTCTTCTGCTTATCTGCTTATCTCTATAAGCACAGAGATTAATTATGCCTAGATAGGGCCCTGGATATATTCAACACTCCTATAGTGATTCTATTATATTAGGTAATCTTTAAAATTTCAGTTTTAACTAGTTTACCTCCTCTTTTTAAACAGTGACAAGAAGTGTCAGTTGATGGTATTGTGAGTATTTATCTTACCATTTCATGGGAAAATACTAATATTTTTGAACCTTTAAAGATGTTAGGGCATCTGGGTGGCTCAGTGGGTTAAAGCCTCTGC
>ML111271.1:11514-40804 GCA_003697995.1 Taxidea taxus jeffersonii
TTCAGCTCAGGTGATGATCCCAGGGTCCTGGGATCGAGTCCCACATCAGGCTCTCTGCTCAGCAGGGAGCCTGTTTCCCATCCTTTCTGTCTCTGCCTGCCTCTCTGCCTACTTGTGTTCTCTGTCAAATAAATAAAATCTTTAAAAATATATATTAAAAATAAAAAATAAACAAAAAAATAAAGATGTTAGTTTTTGTCTACCAAGTAAGCCTATGCTGTTTCCAAAAAGATGAAAAAGCAATGGATGACAATCTCTCTAATATGTATGCAATTATTCATAATAATGATAAAAAACAAAACCTCAACGGGTGCAACTGAATGTCACTGAAAAAAATCCCCTAGGGGAATGAAAATCTGATAGCTTCATGAGAAAAAAAAAATATTTAAAAAGCTAATCTGTAGGAAGTGGAGATGCAACGGGGGTGGGAGTTAAGGTGGTAGGAAAAGTAAAAATGAAAGAAGATGGGATCGGGAGGGAGACAAACCAAAAGAGACTCTTAATGTCATAAAACAAACTGAGGGGGGTGGGGGGAAGAGGGGTTGGGAGAGGGTGGTGGGGTTACATCATATGTTTAAATAAAGCTTAAATAAAGTAAAAAAAAAAAAAGCTAATCTGTAATCCTGCTACTAAATGAATTTGAATATCAAATGTGACTGAAAAGGATTTTCCTTATGTTAAGCAGAATTTTAAGATGTCCCTCATGACCTTACCTGCAGGTGTTAGTCCCACGGTTATGTCATGTTACATAGAAAAAAAATGTTGCAGATGTAGGTAAGATTACTAAGGAGTTGACCATAAAACAGAGAAATTATTCAGATGCTGCTAATCTAATCACATGACTCCTTTGAAAGCAGAAAGTTTTCTCACTGTTAGCAGAAGATGAAGTCAGAGAGAATTGAAGTACAAGAAAGATATAGCATGCCACTGCTGTCTTGAAAATGGAGGGAGCATACAAAAAGAAATGCCAAGTGACATTTAGAAACCAAAAGCAGATCCTGGCTGACAGCCAGACATGGAACAGGGACTTCAATCCTAAAATGACAAGAAACGGAATTCAGCCAACAACCCAAATAATACTGAAAGAGAATTCTTCCCCAGAGTCTTCAGATAAGAACTCAGCATCTTGACTCAACATTTTTACTTTGGCCTTAGATATAACTAAACAGAGACCCAGCTGAGCCTGTTTGTACATCTCATCAACAAATGACAGATAATAAAAAGATGCTGTTTCAAATCATGAAGTTTAAGGTAATTTGTTACTCAGCAATAAAAAAATTAAGCTTAAACAGTTCCCAAACAACACTCTCCTAAGACAATTATCTTATTTCATAATTTAAAACAGGAACTATTACCTCTCTTATAATTATACTATAATAGGTCAAAAAATGACCTCTGTGTATGATTGATTTCTAATAGCATTCTATTATTCTAGAGATATTGCAAAGGTTGACACCTTTACCAAAAAATAAACGCACTAATGGCAATTTAAGGAATCAACAAACAAATACTTTATTTCCTCATTGATGAGAAGAAATGCACTAGTAAGCTAAACCTCCTCACTGGTGAATTTTCATTTTCTTTGGTATTAAACTTAGGGAAAAAAATGAATACCCATCCCTATATTTGATAGACTGTATTATTTCCCTAAATAATTTCTATTCTGCCCAAACTCTCATACACCTCATTGACTAAAGATGAGACTTACTTTGGCAGATGGGTAGAAAACAGAATAGTGTGTCAAGGCCTCAAATAAAGCCATAAAACTATGCAGAGTTTCCCTCAGTCCTTTTGGAGGTTTTGCTACCTTCTGTGATGAAACAGGTCCCAGGTAAATGTGGCAGCTTCAGCCTGCATTCTACCTTCAGCTGTAGTCCAACAATGAAGGTGTACAGAGGTGACTTGGACTCACACCTAAATCTGTAGTTCAGCCTAGCCCAGATATACCTAGTTGACTACAGATGAGATAAACTTAATCAATGTGCATATTTCTTCTAAGTATAATATAAATGCTTGCTTTGTAGCCATTGATATTTTGTGAGTTTTTGTCATACAGCATTATCTGTTTTTGTTTTGGTTATTTATTTATTTAATATAATGTATTTATTTTTATTAACATATAATGTATTATTTTTTCAGGGGTACAGGTCTGTAATTCATCTGTTTTACATAATTCATAGCACTCACCATAGCACATAATCTCCTCAATGTCCATCAACCAGCCACCCCATCCCTTCAACCCCCCTTTACTTCAGCAACCCTCAGTTTATTTCCTGAGACTGAATCTCTTATGATTTGTCTCCTTTCTGGTTTTGTCATTTCATTTTTTAACCTATCTTCACCTATGACCCTCTGCCTTGTTTCCCAAATTCCACATATCAGTGAGATCATATAATAGTTTTTCTCTGATTGACTTATTTTGCTTAGTATAATACTCTCTAGTTCTTTCAATATAATTGCAAATGGCATGATTTCATTTTTTTGATGGAGATTATATATATATATATGTATATATCACTTCTTCTTTATTGATTCATCTGTTGATGGACATCTAGGCTCTTTCCATAGTTTGGCTGTTGTAGATATTGCTGCTATAAACATCGGGGTGCATTTGCCTGTTTGAATCACTACTTTTGAATCTCTAGGGCAATTACGCAGTAGTCCAATTGCTGTGTTGTTGGGTAGCTCTGTTTTCAGCTCTTTGAGGAACCCCCATACTGTTTTCCAGAGTGGCTGCACCAGCTTGCATTCCCATCAAGAGTGTAGGAGGGTACTCCTTTCTCTGCATCCTCACCAACATCTGTTGTTTCCTGACTTGTTAATATTGGTCATTCTGACTGGTGTGAGGTGGTATCTTATTGTGGTTTTGATTTGTATTTCTCTGATGCCTAGTGACGCTGAACACTTTTTCATGTGTCTGTTGGCCATTTGGATGTCTTATTTGCAGAAATGTCTGTTCATGTCTTCTTCCATTTTATGATTGGATTGTTTGCTCTTTGGGTGTTGAGTTTGATAAGTTTTTTATAGGTTTTGGATACTAGTCCTTTAGCTGTTATGTCATCTGTAAATATCTTCTCCCATTCTTTAAGTTGTCTTTTGGTTTTGTTGATTCTTTCCTTTGTTGTGCAAAGGTTTTGTCTTGATGAAGTCCCAATTATTCCTTTTTGCCCTTGCTTCTCTTCCCTTTGGAGACATGTATGGAAAGAAGTTGCTATGGCTGAGGTTGAAGATGTTGCTGCCTCAAGGATTTTGATGGATTCCTGTCTCACATTGAGGTCTTTCATCCATTTTAAGTCTATTTCTGTGTGTGGTGTAAGGAAATGGTCCAGTTTCATTCTTCTGCATGAGGCTGTCCAGTTTTCCCTACACCATTTATTGAAGAGACTCTCTTCTTTCCATTGGACAGTCTTTCCTGCTTTTTCAAAGAAGAGTTAACCATTCCATTAATCTGTGTGTCTATTTTTGTGCCAGTACCATAGTGTCTTGATGATTACAGCTTTATAATGGAGCTTGAAGTCTGGAATTGTGATGCCACCAGCTTCACTTTTCTTTTTCAACATTTCTCTTGCTATTCAGGGTCTTTTCTGGTTCCATAAAATTTTTAGGATTATTTGTTCCATTTCTGTGAAAAAAGCTTTGATACAGATTGCATTAAATATGTAGAGTGCTCTAAGTAGCATAGACATTTTAATAATATTTGTTCTTCTAATCCATGAGCATGGAATATTTTTCCATTTATTTGTCTTCCTCAATTTCTCTCATGAGTACTTTATAGTTTTCTGAGTACAGATTCTTTGGTTAGGTTTATTCCTAAGTATCTTATGGTTTTGGGTGCAATTGTAAATTGGATCAACCTCTTAATTTCTCTTTCTTCTGTCTTGCTGTTGGTGTATAGAAATTCAACTAATTGGAGCACCTGGGTGGCTCAGTGGATTAAGCCACTGTCTTCGGCTCAGGTCATGATCTCAGGGTCCTGGGATTGAGCCCCTGCATCGGGCTCTCTGCTCAGCAGGGAGCCTGCTTCCCCCTCTCTCTCTCTGCCTGACTCTCTGCCTACTTGTGATCTCTCTCTGTGTCAAATAAATAAATAAAATCTTTAAGAAAAAGAGAAATTCAACTAATTTCTGTGCATTGATTTTATATCCTCACACTTCACTGAATTCCTGTACAAGTTATAGCAATTTTAGAGTGGAGTATTTTGAAGTTTAGACATAAAGTATTGCATCATTTGCAAAGAGTAAGAGTTTGACTTCTTCTTTGCTGATTCAGATACCTTTTATTTCTTTTTGTTGTCAGATTGCTGAGGCTAGGACTTCTAGTACTATGTTGAATAGCAATGGTGGGAGTGGACAAAGTAAGAATGATATTCTCTGTTAGTTTTTTATAGATAGTTTTTATGATATTGAGGTATGTACCATCTATCCCTACACTGTGAAGAGTTTGGTTAAAGGATGCTGTACTTTGTCAAATGCTTTTTCATCATCTATCGATAGTATCATATGGTTCTTGTTCTTTCTTTTATTAATGTATCACATTGATTGATTTGGGGATGTTGAACCAACCTTGCAGCCCAGGAATAAATCCCACTTGTTCATGGTGAATAATCCCTTTAATGTACTGTTGGATCCTATTGGCTAGTATTTTGGTGAGAATTTTTGCATTGTGTTCTTCAGGAATATTGGTGTGTTATTCTCATTTTTGGTGGGGTCTTTAGTTTTGGGATTAAGGTTACATTGGCCTCATAAAATGAGTTTGGAAGTTTTCCATTTCTATTTTTTGGAACAGTTTCAGAATAGGTATTCATTCTTTTTTAAATGTTTGGTAGAATTCCCCTGGGAAGCCATCTGGCCCTGGGCTCTTGTTTGTTTGGAGACTTTTTATGACTGCTTCAATTTCCTTGCTGGTTATGGATCTTCTCAGATTACTATTTCTTTCTGGTTCAGTTTTGGTAGTTTATACATCTCTAGGAATGCATCCATTTCTTCCAGGTTGTCTTATTTGTTGGAATATAGTTACTCATAATATGTTTTTATAATTATTTGTATTTCTTGGCTGTTGGTTGTGATCTCTCCTCTTTCATTCATGATTTTGTTAATTTGGGTCCTTTCTCTTTTGTTTTTGATGAATCTGGACAGGGGTTTATAAATTTTATTAATTCTTTCAAAGAACCAGCTCCTATTTTCTTTGATCTGTTCTACTGAACTTTTGTTTTCTATTTCATTGATTTCTACCCTGATCTTTATTATTTCTCTTCTCCTGCTAGGTTTAGTCTTTATTTGCTGTTCTCTCTCCACCTCTCTTAGGTATAGTGTTAGGTATAGGGTTAGGTTGTATACTTGAGACATTTCTTGTTTCCTGAGAAACTCTTATGTTGCTATATATATATTCTCTTAGGATTGCCTTTGCTGAATCCCAAAGATTTTGAACAGTTGTGTTTTCATTTTTATTTGTTTCCATGATTTTTTAAATTCTTCTTTAATTTCCTGGTTGACCTATTCATTCTTTAGTAGGAAGCTCTTTAGTCTTCAACTATTTGAATTCTTTCCAACTTTCCTCTTGTGATTGAGCTCGAGTTTTAAGGCATTGTGGTCTAAAAATATACAATGAATAATCCCAATATTTTGGTATTGGTTGAGATCTGACCTGTGACCAAGGATGTGATCTATTCTGAAGGATGGTCCATGTGCACTAGAGAAGAATGTGTATCTATTGCTTTGGGTTGGGATGTTTTAAATAGATCTGTGAAGCCCATCTGGTCCCAGTGTGCCATTAAATCCCTTATTTCTTTGTTGATCTTTTGCTTAGATGACCTGTCCATTTCAGTGAGAGGGATATTAAAGTCCCCTGCTATTATGGTATTATTGTCAATGTGTTTCTTTGATTTTGTTGTTAATTGGCTGCTCCCATGTTAAGGGCATAAATATTTACAATTACAATTATTAGATCTTCTTTTCAGATGGATGCTTTAAGTATAACATAGTGTCTTTCTTCATCTCTTATTATAGTCTTTGGTGTAAAAGTCCAATTTGTCTGATATAAGGATTGCTACCCCAGCTTTCTTTTGATAACCATTAGCATGATAAATGATTTTCTACCCCCTCACTTTCAATCTGGAGGTGTCTTCGGGTCTAAAATGAGTCTCCTGCAGACAGCATATTGATGGGTCTTGTTTTCTTTACCCAATCTGTCTGATATCCTGTGTGTGTGTGTGTGTGTGTGTGTGTGTGTTTTAGCTCATTTACATTCAGGGTAACTGCTGAAGGATAAGAATTTAGTACCATTGCATCCCCTGTGAGATGACTGTTACAGTATATTGTCTCTGTTTCTTTCTCATCTGTTACTTTTGGGGGTTTTCTTTGCTTAGAGGACCCCTTTCAATAATTCATGTAGGGCTGGTTTGCAGTCAAATGCTCTACCACTGAGCTATACCCCCATGTAGGGCTGGTTTGGTGATTGCAAATTCTTTCAGGTTTTGTTTGTCCTGGAAACTTTTTTATCAGGCATTGTTTTCAATGCCAGCCTAGTTGGATATAGTATTTCTGGCTGCATATTTTTCTTATTTAGTGCCCTGAATATATCATGCCAGTCCTTCCTGGATTTCTAGGTCTTTGTGGTTAGGTCTACTGTCAAACCAGTTTCTACCATTGTAGCTTACAGACCTCTTGTCCTGAGTTGCCTTCAAGATTTTCTCGTTGTCTCTGAGATTTGTAAGTTTTCCTATTATATATCAGGATGTTCACTTATTTTCATTGATTTTGAGGGGGGTTCTCTGTGCCTCCTGGATTTTGATGCCTATTTCCTTCCCCAAATTAGGGAAGTTTTCTGCTTATTTTGCTTCAATATACTTTCTTCTGGGGCACCTGGTGGCTCAGTGGGTTAAAGTCTCTGCCTTCAGCTCAGGTCATGATCCCAGGGTCCTGGGATCAAGCCCCGCATCAGGCCCTCTGCTCAATGGGGAACCTGCTTCCTCCTCTCTCTCTGCCTGCCTCTCTACTTGTGATCTCTGTCAAATAAATAAATAAAATCCTTTTAAAAATCTTTTTAAAATATACCTTCTGCTCCTCTCTTTCTTCTTCTGGGATCCCAGTTATTCTAATATTGTTTCACCTTATGGTATTGCTTATCTAATTCACTCCCCGTAATCAGTAGTTGTTTACCTCTCCTTTTCTCAGTTTCTTTATTCTCCATCATTTGGTCTTCCATATCACTAATTCTTATTTCTGCCTCATTTATCTTAACAGTTAGGGCCTCCATTTTATTATTGCACTTCATTAATAGCCCTTTTGATTTCACCGTGGTTAGATTTTATTTCTCCAGAAAGGGATTCTCTAGTATTTTCTATGCTTTTTTTAAGCCCAGCTCATATCTTTATAATCATCACTCTGAACTCTAGTTCTGACATCTTACTAATGTCCATGTTGATTAGGTCCCTGGCAGTCAGTGCTGACTCTTGAGGTGAATTTTCCCATCTTATCATTTTATCCAGAGAATACATGAATGAGAGAACAATATGCTAAAAGGGTAACAATGTCCCTAGAAAAATATACACTAAACAAATCAGAAGAGACCCTAAACTGAGGGAAAAGGGAAAAAAAAAAAAGAATTATGATCAGGCTGATGAACAGATCAGAGCCACACATTAGATTTTGGTGTATTTTGGTCTGTTAGAAGAAACTGCCTCCCAAAATGTTAGAGAAAGAAAGAAAGAAAGAAAGAAAAATATATATATATACAAAAATAAAGTTAAATACAATGAAGAGATAGAATATGACTGTAAAAATGAAAGTTAAACAAGATTTTTTAAAAGAAATTGATAAGACAAGCAATTGGTTGAAAAAGGAAAGAAGGAAAATTAAAAAAAAAAAAGAAGAGAAAAAGAAAAAAATAAAGAAAATTAAAAAAAAATACTTTGAAAGACTAAAGAATCATGGGGGAGGAAAGCCATAAATTGTATATGCTGTATTCCCCTAGGCCTGGAACTCTGCAGTTCTCATTGATTGATAAACTATTCCTTGGATGTTCTTATTGATCTTCTGGAGGAAGCACCTCTTGCAGTAATTCTCAAATGTCTTTGCCCCAGGTAGAAATGTACCACACTTGCCAGGGTTTAGGCTATGTAATCTGCTTGGGTTTGCTCTCAGTAGCTTTTGTTCCTTGAAAGTTTTCCATACAGTTTTAGAGGGTGAGAATGAAAATGGTGACCTCCCAATCTCTGGCCCTGGAGGATCTGAGAGCTTGAAGACCCACTCCTCAGTGCACCCTCAGAGAAAAGCAGTCAATCACTCCTATATCCCTGGTCTCTGGCTGCACTCTGTGTTCACCCAGCCTGTGACTGAACATTCTGTCTCTGGCACATGACCCTGTTTGGAGTCTCCAAACCCAGGACATTCTTGTGGTGCTCTCTTGTGCTGCTCTTCCTGGGGGAAGAAGGAGAGTGTCCCTGAATCTATTGCTTGTTAGACTCCTCCTCAAAGAACAGTGGCCCAACTGCCACGGATCATGGTTTATGACAAACCTGAGCTGGGAGCCCACTCCTTGGCTCGCTCTTTGCAGTTAGCTACCCCGCTCCAAAACCTGGGATCTCTGCCATACTCAGGCACTCTCAGGCTTTCTGTGACTTTGTGGGGTCTGAGACCACACTGTCCCAGCGAGTGTTCCACCCCCTGCTTAACAATTGTAGTGACATCCTTCACTGGAGAAGACTTCTAAAGGTTCTAACTTTGTGCTTCTCTTCTCTATCACTTGTGATAGCTGGCTGATGGAGGCTCCCTCCCCCATGGGGGTCTATCTTCCAATATATCACCTCAGATTCACTCCTGTGCATGTCCTACCTTCCAGAAAGTGGCTAGTTTTATGTTCATAGAATTGCTATTCTTTTCTTTGATCTTCTATTGATTTTGTAAATGTTCAGAATGATTTGATAACTATCGAGATGAATTCCTGGGACCAGATGAAAATTAGGTCTCTTATTTCTCTGCCATCTTGCTAGCCTACAGGTTTTTGTTTTGTTTTGTTTTGTTTTAGATTCCACTTATGAGTAGAATCATATTTGCCTTTTTCAGTCTGACTTATTTCACTTAGCATAATACCCTCTAGGCCAATCAGTGTTGTTGAAAATAGCACTACCTCATCCTTTTTATGGCTGCATAATATTTCATTATATATATATGCATATATGTAATGTATATATATATATATGTATATATATCTGATATATCACACACATTTTTTCTTGAACTATTTTCTATTGATAGACACTAACATTCAAAAAGCAGAATCAGACCTATAAATACAGGGAACAAACAGATGATTTCCAGAGGGGAGAGGAAAGGAAGGTTGGGCAATTGGTGAAGGAGAAAGGGAGATTCAAGCTTCCAGTTATGGAATAAATAAATCTCAGGAATAAAAAGCACAGTATAAGGACTATAGTCAGACTGTAATGGCAATGTAATAAGACAGATAGTAGCTTGTGGTGAATATATCATAATGTGTAAACTTGTTGAATCTATAAGTTGTATAACATTATGTAGGAACTATGCTCAAATTTAAAAAAAAAGTAATAAAAAATTGGACGAATACACAAGACAGATAGTAGCTTGTGGTGAATATATCATAATGTGTAAACTTGTTGAATCCATAAGTTGTGTAACATTATGTGGGAACTATGCTCAAATTAAAAAAAAAAAACTAATAAAAATTGGATGAATACAGTCTAATATCAAATATAATTTATGAGAAGTATAATGGTTTGGGTATAGGAGATCTATTATCAATTTTCTTATTGTAATAATAGGAATATACTGTTTTTTTTTTAAAGATTTTATTTATTTATTTGACAGACAGAGATCACAAGTAGGCAGAGAGGCAGGCAGAGAGAGAGGAGGAAGCAGGCTCCCCGCTGAGCAGAGAGCCCGATGTGGGGCTCCATCCCAGGACCCTGAGATCAGGACCTGAGCCGAAGGCAGAGGCATTAACCCACTGAGCCACCCAGGCGCCCCAGGAATATACTGTTTTTACTTGAGTTATCCCTGACCTAACAGGAGAACATTAACAACTAAAGACTCCATTTTGGTTTCCATTTTGGAATTAATACTCTTCAAATTAGCTTCCACTCAATGATGTATAACAGAAATATAACCTTAGACATAATTTTTACTACAGAATGTTTTATTACTGCTTATAACATTATTCATACTTGAAGCATAAATTTATTTTCTCTTATCTGATGAGGTTGATGGTTTATCATAATAACTTTCTTTAAGGGAAAATGTATCTGTTTTGGCCTCAATATAATCATGGTAAACGATTATATATTAAATTATCCATAAATACAGAATGACTGAAACAAATATAACAACAAATGAATCAGTGACAGCAATCAAATACAGTTTTTGGCTATTCAAAACCATCTTTGAAGACTGACTACAACACATTACTATTGTAATACATAATGCTATATAAAGATATTTTATTAATGTTAAGTATATTTGAATTCAAATGACAAATGATGCTTCCCCTTATTTTGAGCATCATGAAAAGTAGAAAGGAACTTTATGTAATAGAGGTACCTTGTGTCAGGACAGAGAATTATTTTCAAAAATCAAAGGTTATGCTTTGCTTCATTGCCCAAGTCATCAATTTCATAGTGTGACTATTTAGTCAGCTTTGCAGAAAAAGGTAGTACAGGGGAAAGGTTTAGAAATATGTTATTAAGTCTACTTAAGAAAAATACATTTTAGAGTACAGTACTTAAGCTAAAAGTTTTTTAATGCCTAATGGGATACAAAGTGCACTAAAGAATAAGTGGAAAGAATGGTTGCTAAATTTTGCCTATAGAGAAAAAAAGAGATGAGTAGATTTAAAGAAAACTAAGGTCCAGTCAAATAAGCTGTACTTATTTTGTACTCTAGTCCTTCTCTGAAACTTTTCTGAGATAGCGAATAAGTCTATGACATGCTGCTTTTAAACATAGCAAAAAGATTTACTGTAATATTTAAGAAATGTGGCACTACTTGGAACTATTTTATAATATTGAGTATATACAAATATGACAGTATAAACTTCTCACATACTGAAAATAAAAATATAAGCATGAAAATATATGAGAAGAGTGGAAAATTCTTATAGTATATAAAAATGTAATATACAGTAATGCAACAGAAGATTTTCTAGAGATAGTTCAGAAAAATATTTTAAATATATCATGTGGTTGACATTAAATTTTTAAGATTATGTTAAGAAAAAAAACAATACTTTATTTTATTTTTTTAAGATTTATTTATTCATTTGAGAAAAAGCATGAGTGGGGGAAGGGGCAGAGGGAGAAGCAGACTCCTCACTGTGCAGATTGCCTGATACAGAGCTCAATTCCAGGATTCCAGGATCATGACCTGAGCCAAAGGCAGGTTCTTAACTGACTAGGTCATCCAGGAGCCCCGGTGCTTTCTTTTAAATAGCATAAAATGTAAATGATTTTGTGAAAAGCCCTATTTTAACACACTAGTTTCTATACATCTGCAAAAAACTAAGAGTATAAATTTACTTATACAATCAAAATTTTTAATTTAAAATGTTCACATTGTTCGAGAAAAGTTCCAAAAGAATTATATATGTGCAAATATTTATGTATGTAGACACATATTTATCCAGTTAGAAAATGTGTAAGCATTTTAATCAGTATTTTATTGATCAAAATTAAATCAATAATTCATTTTTTTCTTGTTTAGTTATTGAAGTCATAGCAGAACACTCTATTATGTAGTCAGTTTTCTTTCATCCTTTTGATATAAAGATCATGATTCACTCTTTTTTTATTCAATAGAATCTGGAGAGCTCAAGGAGACCTCATTAGCAAACTAAAGTTTTTATTTACAAATTCTACATAAAGTCCTCTCTCAGAGAAATTTCTTGGCTCACAAATAAAAATATGTTCTCAAAACATGAAAAATCACAACCTTAACATTTCTTTTATGTTATATCTTGTTTATGTTTAGGTGTGGAGCAATTTTTAACCTCCTCTTTGTTATTATTTTTTTAATTTAATTATGCATTTATTTTTCCTTAATGTGATTTTTTTTAGTTTAGCTCTGTTTCTATTGAACCACATTAGTTAAGATATCTGTAGGAAATATCTTCCCTGAACCTTTCTTTAACTTCAGAGTGCAAAATTTGTCTTTAGCTTCTCTAATCACACTGGACTACTTATAAACTAATTGAATAAGCAATATATCATGCCATCTAATAAAAGCTCCCAAATTTCAGAAAAGGTGAGAGCAGCAACTCTCAGATGTCTCATTATTCATGATCTAACAAAAAGCTTAGGGTATGAACCAGGAATACAGGTTGGCATACTTTTTCTCAGCCTTTTTCAAGAATAATAGTCCTGTTTGCCAGGGATTTCAGAAAGTGTCAAAAATTATTTTGTTTCATTTAGTCACACATTGTAGAAATCTAGAAATCATTATAATTAAAATTTTTGATCCAAGGATGGAGAGCTTTAAGGTAGGCTTAACATTTTAGAGAGGAGCAAGAGTTTGTTAAGTACCTCTTTAACTCACCTAATTAAGTCCACTTTCATCTAACTGGTGCTTGGTATTCTCTGGACAAATGTGCTTTAAATCAATGAGTCTGCTAAAGTCCTTTTTATGTATCTTTCAAATTCCAATATTGTAAAAATAAATCTTTTAGAAGATGCTCTGAGATACTTGTTGTGATGAGACAGACAGACACAGGCAGCTGTAAGTGCCCTGGAAGAATAAGTTAATTTTATTTTGTATGATTAAAATTAAATCACCTTAGTGGCTTGAATAGTCATATCTAATGCTCCACTGCAGGGCAAGACATAGCTTTGGATGTGCCTGCATATATCTATACCTGGGTACCACTTCATTTAGAAAGCCATTTGTAATTAAGATTTTTTTTTTGAGAACCATAAGAAAATCATTATTTCTCTAATTTGCAAGCACATTCCAGGAGATACATTATTGTGTAAGGTTTTATTGGCAATGTAATGTAGTAAAACAATTAAGAGCAATATTAAATACCATAAAGCATTAAAGGGATGCTTTAATGTAGAAAAGACTTCATTTAGGATATATAAATTGAACTATAATTTCATAGATAAGAAGGATTTGGAAAAGTGAAGAAGATAACAGCATACTCTAATATAAATGGAAAAAGAGTTTGATATGTGAATAACATGAATAAAATTGTGAAAACTCTAATACCATCAAATCAAAGCAAATGCATTATACTGGCTAATAGTAAATTCTAGTGGAAAGTGGTAGATTTGTAACTATAAACTCCCCATTTTTTTCCTTTTTCTAGTAATAAAACCCCTTTCCTGGTGAGAGTTAGGACATTGTCTTTACCTGATAAAAGGAAGAATAAGTGATCCAGATCTAGCCAAATGTCCTAGTCCTCTGGGCAAAGTGATTTGTTCATAGAATACTGAACACAAATATGTCAATCAGACTGCCTCTATGATTTTTGATTCTGAGAAAGAATTGCTGAGATTTCTGGAGATAGATATAGTCTTGGAAAAATCAATTTGCCACTTGGCTTGGCCTTATTTGGCAACTTTAATCTTTCCATCTACATTTGTTTAAATCCAGACCTCTGCATGATACAAGGAAATAAAATCAAGGAAAATGGAGTCCAGAGGTCGTAGAAAAAGACACAATTTTAGCATTTGAATATCCTTGCCTGACTTTTCAGTTATGTAAGACAAAAACATCTCCTTCTTCCTTTTGTTTCTTTAACATGCAACTAAAATAGGTTTTAAACTTAGAATGGTTATAAGTAGAGGCAAAAATTTGGTCATGGGGTGAGAAGGTGTTTAGCGTATTTAATCAGTATTAATAAGTCACTTTTTGAACATTTTCCAGGAAAATAGTGTACATATTCAGGAAATGCCTTCCTTATATTCAGGAAGGTGCCTGGCCAAGTATCATCCTAGAATACAGAAAGTGGTCAATCAATATTTCTGGATTAATGAGGAATTGAATGGCCATGTTGTTTAAAAAAAAAATGAAATACATCTTAATCCTCTTGTTCAATGAAAGTGTGTGTTCTGTTTCTTCCCTCATTCTATCTGCTATGCTTTTAGTTATTTCTATCCCAGTATAAAAATATATTCTAAACTTAATATAGAAATATAATTTGAATGAAGAAATATACACAACAGAGTCTATATATGACAAGGGAAATATTATGTTAGTGTTTGTGTTGGACACAACAACAACAACAACAAAACAATAGACCTAATAGAATAGAAAGATCATCCATTCTTTAAAATTGTAACAAGGGAGAGAAAAACAAAACAGAACAAAACACTGGTACTGTTTGGTTGGTAGTCTGATTTATATTTGAGTGTTTAATTATCAGAACAGTGAATAAACTTTTATTTTGTAGAAAGCAGAAAGTTAAATGTAGGGCAATTAATGACTTTGTGAAATGAACAGAATATTAGCATCATCAAAGCAAGTTTTTAAGAAAATCAACCTTGCAGCTTTGCCAAAGACTGAAGTGTGTCTGTGTGTGTGTGCGTGCGTGTGTGTGTGTGCATGCACACATGTGCTACTGTGCATGTGTGTAGGTGTGTACATGCTCAAATATTGAGCAGGTACTTTCTGGGTTTAGGGGAGAGTAACTAAATTCAAGAGTTATGTGTTTTTTTTTTCTTCTAATCTCTCTGATGCAATATCAAATAAGTGTGTAATCAAAAAAGCTGATAGAAGATAAGCTGGTCAGGCTTATTTGCCACCTCTGCAAAGGGCCTTACAAGGCATAAGCTAGGGGTCTAGTAGGTTCCTACCTGGAAGGATCTGCTTCCAGGCTCATTCAGATTGTTTGAAGAATTCAGGGTTTTTTTTGTTGTTGTTGTTTTTGTTTGTTTGTTTGTTTGTTTGTAGGAAGTGAGGTTCTAGTTTCCTTTCTTGTTCTTAAACCAGAGACCACTCTTGGATTTTATGGGCCTACTGCGTTCCTGGTCACATGGCCACCTTCATCTTCCAGCCAGCACTGGTGGATTGAATCCTCTTTGTGCTTCAGATCTCTCTGACTTCTGCCACCAACCTGAGAAAACTTTCCCCTTTGTAAGGATGGGATTAGATTACATGCACTCAATGTCTCTACCTAGTCACCAAATCAGTAACCTTAGCTACATCTGCAATATAAAATATATTTCATATATATTTTGCCCTTTTGCCATACAATATAAAATAATCACTGATGTTATGCCAGAGGTAAAGGTTACGAAGGCCATTTGTTTTTTAATTATGGTAAGATCTATACTTTCAATAAATATTTAAGCCCATAATACAGTATGGTTAACTATAAGGACAGTGTTGTACAGCAGACCTCTAGGACATAATCATCTTGCAAAACTGAAGTTTTATTCCCATTAAGCAACAAATTCCTATTTTTTTGGATCTATTTCAGATACCTTATATAAGTGGATTCATTTAGTTTTTGTCCTTCAGTGACTGGCTTATTTCACTTAGCATAAAGTCTTCTGAATTCATCCATGTTACCACATAATGACAAGATTTACTTATTTCTAAAAGCTGAATATATTCCATTGAATATGTGTACCACATTTTCTGTATCCATTCATTCATAGGTTGTTTCCATACCTTGGTTACTGTGAATAATGTTACAGTGAACATGGGCATGCAGATAACTCTTCAAGGTCCTGATTTCAATTTTGGGGGAATATACCCAGAAATGGGATTGCTGGATTACAAGGTAATTCTATTTTTAATTTTTGAGGCACCTTCATATTATTTTCCATTGTGGACACAGCATTTTACATTCCTACCAACAGTGTACAAAGATTCCAGTTTTTCATATCCTCACAAACACTTGGTGTTTTGTTTTGCTTTGTTTTGTTTTTAATAGAATAGCTATCTTAACAAGTGTAAGGTGATGTCTCATTGTGATTTTGATTTGTATTTCCCCGATGACTACTGATGTTGATCATTTCTTTATGTACCTGTTGGCTATTACCATGTCTTGTTTTCTTATAATGTCTATTCAAATTCTTTGTTCATTTTTTAAATGAGTTATTCCTTTCTTTGTTATTTTTTTTTCTTTTTAAATTTTTTTAAAGATATGATTTATTTATTTTACAGACAGAGATCACAAGGAGGCAGAGAGGCAGACGGGGGTGGGGGGGGGAAGGCTCCCTGCTGAGCAGAGAGCCCGATGTGGGACTTGATCCCAGGACCCCGAGATCATGACCTGAGCTGAAGGCAGAGGCTTATTCCACTGAGCCACCCAGGCATCCATTTTTGTTCTTTTTTAAAGATGTATTTTATTTCTTTGAGAGAGACAGAAAAAGAGAGGATGTGGTGGGGAGGGGCAGAAAGAGAAGGAGATTCCCCACTGAACAGGGAGCCCAATATGGGGCTTAATCCGTGGACCCTGAGATCATGAATTGAATTGAAGGCAGACACTTAACTACTGAGCCACCCAGGTGCCTTGTGTTTCTCTGATCTTGAGTGTAGGGGTTCCTTATATGTTTTGGAGATTGAATTCTTATCAAATATGTAGTTTGCAAATATTTTCTCCCATTCCTGGGTTATCTTAAAATCTGTTGTTTCCTTTGTTGTACAGAAGATTTTTAGCTTGATGTAATCCTACTTTGATGTAATCTGGCTTTGCTTTCATTATTAGTGCTTTTGTTGTCATATTCAAGAAATCGTCTCCAAGACCAATGTTAGGAAGATTTTCCCCATGCTTTCTTCTAACAGCTTTAGAGTTTCATAAACTGCATTTAAGTCTTTAATCCATTTTGACTTGACTTTTTTGTAGTCTATGATAAAGGTCCAGGTTCATTCTTTCACATGCATGTGAATATCCAGTTTTCCCAAAACTATTCTTTTAAACATTTTATTTATCCTTTTGAGAGAGAGAGAGTGTGAGATAGAACATGAGAGGGGAGAAGGTCAGAGGGAGAAGTAGACACCCCACAGAGCTGGAAGCCCAATAGGAAACTTGATCCCAGGACTCCAGGATAATGACCTGAGCTGAAGGCAATTGCTTAACCAACTGAGCCACCCAGATGCCCCCAAAACTATTTGTTAAAGAGACTATATTTTCCTCATTGTATAGCTTTGGTCCCTTATCAAAAATCGTTTAAATACACATACACATATTTACTTTTATGTATTTATATTTACATATATATTTATGTATATTTATTTCTGGACTCTCTTTTTCATAGACTATGTGTCTGTCTTAGTATGGTATGCCAGTAGCATACTATTTCATACTATTTTGATTACTGCTCCTTTGTAACATGTTTTGAAGTCAGGAAGTATGAGTCTTCAAGCTTTTTCTTTTTTTTAGTGTTTTCTTGTTTTGTTTATGTTTTTGCCTTTTTAAAGCTATTCTAAGAACTTTGTGATTCCATATGAATTTTAAGATTGTTTTCTCTATTTCTCTATAAAAATGCCACTGGGATTTTGCTAGGCATAGCACTAAACAAGGTCCATCTTAACATTCTGCCTGATATAAAGACAAAACATTTCAGACAAGTTCTGATGTTCAGATTGATTTAATAGCAGAACTTCTTGTTAGCCTTTAAATATCTCTCCACAAAAAATAAATAAAAAATTTTTTTAAAAATCTATTTCTTTAAGAGATATTCTTAAATCAGTTTTCTGTTTTATTCCACAGGTTAAATTGCCTTCATTTTCTTAAAGAATTGCATATATATTAAAAAGATTTCCATTCATTGGTTTCCATATTTTATAAAAAATGTATTAGATGATAAGTGACAGCTTTAAAGCATAAAAATATCCTTATTATGATGGCAAAGAAGCTACTAAATCATAAAACCATCAATAGGCATAACTGCTAGTCCTTAAGGAAATAGCTGAACAAATTTAAGGTGATGTTATAAAGAACATACAAAAATCTCATGATCCACGCTTCCTCAAAATTTGTCTATGAGATATGAATAAGGTATTTTTATAGTCCTCATTTAACCCTGGATAACTGGTAATTAAAAAAAAATTATAGTTATTTAGTAGGATTGTAAATAATTATTTTCAGTAGCTATAGAGAGTTTCAATTATTGCAAGTTAAACAGACCAGAAAATTTTCAAGAAGAAGTACAAATATTAATATTTCATTGGAAATGACACCTGTCATCAAATTAAAAAAAACGATTATTTTTCAATAAAATTAGTATTACCATTAGCTACTCATAAATGTATACTTTTTAAACTTTTTGGATGAAAGAGTTAATTCAAAGATATTTGATAAGAAATAAGGTTTAGGGACGCCTGGGTGGCTCAGTGGGTTAAGCCGCTGCTTTCGGCTCAGGTCATGATCCCAGCATCCTGGGATCGAGTCCCGCATTGGGCTCTCTGCTCATCAGGGAGCCTGCTTCTCCCCTCCCCTCTCTGCCTGCCTCTCTGCCTACTTGTGTGATCTCTATCAAATAAATAAATAAAATCTTTAAAAAAAAAAGAAATAAGGTTTAACTCTTGTGGAAGATGAGTTTAATAGTGGATATATATTGTTTGAAGATATATATGTGAACAATAATTATAATTTCTAAGTAACACCAAATATTTATACAGGCCATTGAATATTTTTATTCACTCAAAAAGTAAATAAGTTATGCAATAAGTAAATTAACCATATTAATCAGAATGCAAATGACACCATCCAACTTAACACTTGCATAGTGATTACAGTTATAACAAGTCCCCAGGTTCAGTCAAATTTGCATTGCTAGTAAAAATTAGAAGGAAGTGGGAAAAAAATGCAGACATAAACATTGATTAACCCTCAAACACATGTTATTTGTTTGTAAAATTATTACACCTGGGTCATATTTGTCAGGAATAAGTCTTATCCTCAAATTCTTTTTTTTTTTTAATTCTTTTTTGTTTGTTTTTTTTTTTTTTTTTTGTACTTCCTAACAAGAGAAGTTAAAAATATGGATTTGCAAATGGTCCCTGTTCCCCAAAAAAAAAAAAAAAAAAAAAGTAAAATACCAGATAAAGAAGACCTATAACGATACTGAATGTATGTTAACAATATAACATATTACTAAACTAGAGATATTAATTGCAATATACTAATTTGGTCACTTAATTTAAGACTTATCTTAACTGGTGTCCCTTAGTATGTGAATGAATGCATATTTACACATATTTATAAATATATATATGTATTGAAAGATTTGCATACATATATTTATGAGTTAGAATGAAAGGAAGTATAGCCCTTTGAAAGATTATAGATGATAAATTCCTAATTGGCAGTTTATAGTGAATACAATTGAATATTATGAAGTCCATTTCTTTTTTTTTTAAGATTTTATTTATTTAATTTAGAGACAGAGAATGTGAACTGGGGGAGGGGCAGAGGGAAAGGGAGAGAGAGAATCTGAACCATATTCAGTAGAACAACAGATGGGGCTCGATCCCCCAACCCTGAAAGCATGACCTAAGCCAAATCAAGAGCTGGATGCTCTACTGACTGAGCCACCAAGGAGCCCCTGGAATACTCATTTCTGTGTTAAATCAATTCAATTGTAAAATTTTTATAGGCTGTTTCAAAAATTTATTAGTAAAAGCTTACATTTATCCAGCAAAGTAAGGGATGGAAAACAACTAATTTTGACTTTACTTTACCCAATAATGTATTGTATTGTCAAAATATTCCATTTTTCAGTAAATAACATTCAAAAATTCTTATATAAATTTATTCATAATTGAATATGGTGGAAGCACCATTGCATTAATCCCTAATGACTGAATTATTTGGAAGATTTGATGGGCTCAGTTTCTAGTTGGATATTTACATGTGAATTATCAGGAAATTATAGGCCAGTCAAAAATTGTCCTCTATTGGGAAGATAGAATGCTTCAACTATCAGATAAATTCAGTTTATATAAAGAGTGAACCAAAATATCAGTCTAAATATAAAGCTATTGTAGTTCCTGAATTATATCCCTTGTCTGTCCTCAGTTAGCAATTTGATAGAATAATTGGCTAGATTTAGAGCTATTAAAGCACAACCTTAAAGAAATAACTGTAATTCTTTTTTTTTAAGGTTTTATTTATTTATTTGACAGAGAGAGATCACAAGTAGGCAGAGAGGCAGGCAGAGAGAGAGAGAGAGGGGAGCAGGCTCCCTGCTGAGCAGAAATCCCGATGAGGGACTCAATCCCAGGACCCTGAGATCATGACCTGAGCCGAAGGCAGCGGCTTAACCCACTGAGCCACCCAGGCACCCCAAGAAATAACTTTAATTCTTGATAGCATAGCAGACACATTCACTGGTAATAGAAGTGGCAAGATCTATTATTGAATTATATGACAGAATATAGCGAATTATGGAAAAATTATAACAAAGGTGCTCTGAAATTCTCAATGGAAATATGCATTTGCATTTGAAGAAGATCTGAGAAATGTATTTTAAAACTTTCAGCAAATAATATTGAAAATAAAAATGAGAGGGATGCCTGGGTGGCTCAGTTGTTTAAGTGGCTGCCTTTGACTCAGGTCATGATCCCAGCGTCCTGGGATAGAGTCCCACATCGGGCTCCTTGCTCGGCAGGGAGCCTGCTTCTCCCTCTGCCTCTGCCTGTGTTTGCTTGCTCTCTCTCCCTCTCTCTCTGTCAAATAAATAAATTAAATCTTAAAAAAAAAAAGAAAAAAGAAAATAAAAATGTGAGAAAATTTGAAACACATTTGGTCTGTTTACTGTATTGTACATATTTAGTTAATTATGAAAATATCACCCGTCACAATATACCACCACCACCAAGAACCCCAATGTGATTTGGTTATAACAATCTGAGTGTTTTATAAGTGGCTATATATTTTAACATTTCAAACACCATTTGAATATATTCACTTAATAATTGTGTGCTTAATTTCTTCAAAGTATGAGCTCTCTCAGTATTGGTTTTGTGTCTTAATTCAGTGAAATGAGTTATGGGTTCAAAGTCACTGCTACAACTCATTTCTGATAATCCTGCTATCAAAAGATCAGACAAGGGGCACTTGGGTGGCTCAGTGGGTTAAATCTCTGCCTTTGGCTCAGGTCATGATCCCAGGACCCTGGGACCCGCATCAGGCTCTCTGCTTGGCAGGGAGCCTGCTTCCTCCTCTCTCTCTTCCTGATTCTCTGCCTACTTGTGATCTCTGTCTGCCAAATAAATAAATAAAATATTAAAAAAAAAGTTCAGACAAAAATAACGATGACTGAGCTGATAAGTAGAATCAATTTTTATATTGGTTCAATTAACTGTGCACATGCTCCCCATTTACCCTTAAACAAGATATAGGAAATCATTTTAAATGCCAGTAAAATGGTACAGAGTAAAACACAAAAATAGCCATTAAGTAATGCTTATTTTATTTTTTAAAGGTTTTATTTATTTATTTGACAGATACAGAGAGAACAAGTAGGTTCGGCAGCAGGCAGAGGGAGATGGAGAAGTAGGCTCTACACCAAGCAGGGAGCCAGATGTAAGGCTAGATCTCAGGACTTTGGGATTATAACCTGAGCCAAAAGCAAGTGCTTAACTGACTGAGCCACCCAGTTGCCCCTATTTTATTGTTTCTTGATAGAACATAATGAATATATGATTTAAGGACTTGAGTTTTTCTTGGTGAATTTCAAACATGTTAATATATGTACTATGAAAACATTTCCATTTATGAAACAATATTTGGAAACAGTAAAATAGTAAGTGTAAGTTTATTAAAAAGGAGGGGGCTCTGTTACATTATATCATCTCTTGAAGTCAAGCATTAGGAAGTGCACTCTATGCCCTTTGCTTAATCTCATAGCCTGTCAGCTTTGGTTTTTCCATCTCAGCAATATAACTCTTACAATATTAGTTACCCAGGAGGCTTTATTTCATATCATAGAAGCTCTCTGATTTATATAATCACAGAGATTTCCTATTTAAGGTCAGTTACTATGTTATGTGTCACAACTCTTAAAAATTAAATATAGCCATCTTTATCTTTCTGCTTCACCTGAGGAGCCAGCGTGTCATGCTTATTACCCAGCACATAAATTGCTCTTTAAAATGAATTGGATTTATTTGGTTAAAAAAAACTTTGATATTTAAATTAAACACAACATTAATTAAATTTGTACTTTAAGGGGAAAGGCAATGATCCTTCACTATTACTAGAGGGAAATAACTATAATTGTGCCCACTATTTCAAAGATGATCTGATTTTACTTTTACCTATTAGTAAGAAATATGTCAATATTCTGGCAACTGCTTTACAAGTTATCTGTATATTTTTTATCAAATCTGTGTTAATTTCCAGTGCAAACACCAACTTTTGTTTTAATAATTATAAAACTTGTTTTAGTCTTTATTTGATGAAGATTTTTCTGGTTGTTCTTAACTAATTTTAATGCAGTTAATTAAGTTTTTAAATAATATTTCATTCCCTAGCAGAAAACTAAAATGCTTTCAATAAATTAAAATAAAATAAAATGTTTTAACATATATACATGTTACATAACCACTGTGATTATATGATTTGGGAATGGAAATTTAAACATTATCTCTATTCTTTTATAAATATGTGTCTATAGGCCTTGTCAATTAATAACATTTTTGATCTATAACTGGGAATAATAAAGTACAAATATAAATTAGCACAGAGCCTGAAATATTGCAATCAATCAAAATAGCTGTAATTTAATTAACCTTCCTTTAATTGTAAAATATTTTATATAAAAACTGCCTTAGGTTTCTTTGAAAGTCCAGTTGTATCACTTTGTTTTAAATTCATCCTAATCTATTTCCAATGATAATTTCTACTTCAGCTTACTAAAGTTTATGAGTATTAAATGTATAAAAAATGAGTAAGAAATCAGAAATTATAATCATAAAATTTTATTTTTTTTATTTTTTTAAGATTTTATTTATTTATTTGACAGAGATCACGAATAGGCAGAGAGGCAGGCAGAGAGAGAGGAGGAAGTAGGCTCCCTGACGAGCAGAAAGCCTGATGCGGGGCTCGGTCCCAGGACCATGGGATCATAACCTGACCTGAAGGCAGAGGCTTTAACCCACTGAGCCACCCAGGCACCCCAATCATAGAATTTTATAATTGTTATGTATCTTAAAGATCATCTCATCCAGATGAGACAGAGACCAGTTACACAAAGCCCATCAAGTTAGAAGCAGACTATTGATTAGAGCTAGTTATAATGGTGATATTAAGCAATCTATCTAGAAAGCCAAATTGCCCGAAAATATATACAACACGTAAACTATTAATTTCTTTATAAAAATAAATGTATATATTTTTGATGAATAATTATAAATTATTGAAATATTTTATTCTATTAATTTGGTAGAAAATGAGTATGTCCTTCATCACATCTTTCTTAATCCCTTCCTTTCTTCACTCCCACTGATTACAGAAAAGAACAACCAAGTATATTTATTTCCCTGAATTAGTTCCATTGTATGTGTAGTTGTTGGGAAATTACCATCTGTTGAATCTGTCATTATAGGAATTCAGAACATAATTTGTGTAACGTTATGTTAATTATAATTGCTGTATAACAAATTAGCCTTGACCTCTCTGGCTTATAGTAGCATTTATTATCTCAGTGTCTGTGGGTCAGGAAACTATGTGCTGCTTATCTGGGTCTGATGGCTTTGGATACCCAAACAGCTACCTTCAAGGCAGCTGAAAACAGCAGTTATCTTAAGACTTTCTAGAGAAAGAACACTTTCAAGCTCACTCATGTGTTTGTTGGCACAATTCAGTTTTTTGCACGCTATTGACCAAAATCCTCCTTTGTTTCCTTGCTATGTGGATATTTTCACAGGAAATTCACAATTTACAAGATGTTTGTCTTCATCAGAGTGAGAAAAGAAAAAGGTGTGTGAGAGAAAGAGAGAAAGGGAACACAATGGAAATGACAATCTTTCGTAGTGTAAACTTAGAAGTAACATATCATAATATAATTTATGCCATGTTATATTTATTTGAAGCAGGTCACCAGTTCTTGCCTATATTCAAATGGAGAGTTTTACTCTTAAACTATAAATATATATGCACATATATATTTATATACTATATATAAACATATATAAATATCAGAGAGTGGAGAACATTGGGATCCATTTTGAAAGCTGCCTATCACAGAAATTGTAAATGAGGAAGTGACTTTACTAATGCCTAAATTCTTCATATAATTTTTCCACATTCATGTAGAAGTGATTTTCTTAAAAAAGTGACCAAGGGGCTCCTGGATGGCTCAGTGGGTTAAGCCTCTGCCTTCAGCTCATGATCCCAGCATCATGGGATCAAGCCCCATATCGGGCTCCCTGCTTGGCAGGAAGCCTGCTTCTCCCTCTCCCACTCCCCCTGCTTGTATTCCCTCTCTCACTGTGTTTCTCTCTGTCAAATAAATAAATAAATAAAATCGTAAAAAAAAAAAATGACCAAGGTGTTTTATTCTAAGTAGTTCATTTTTTACTTGATACATTTTTTATAAATTGTTGAACTTCATGCTATTCAATGAAATTATTTTTGAAATGAGTGAAATTTTTATAGAATATAATATTTAAGTAATGGTAAGCATGTAGGATGTACTTTATATTCCCAATTTAGATTTGAGAGTCTACATTTTCCACTTTTTGTTTGTTATTTATTTGTAGCTTATCCTTCAAATTCCAAGACTCACTTTATCACTTTACAATTTTATTTTTGTGGCAAATATACTAAACTCAGCTTAGCACAATGAAAGTTGAAGAAAATTTCTTTTGATCTCAGAAGCACAAACTGAACCTTCAATACACAAAAACATATAAAATATTCCAGCAGTGTGATTTTTAATTAAATGAAGTCTTCACTAACCTAGATGGATTATCCATTGTAATATAGACCAAATGGACTCATTTTCTACTTACAAATACCAGACTCATTGATAGAATATTGAAAATGTAATTCGCACAGATGAGAATCTAAGAGAAAGAAAGTGGATTTATTAACTTGGAATCCAATAATCTCAGCAAATACAATATTCGACATAAAAATCAGAAAATGTATAATACAAAAATATTCATGAACTTAGAAAAGAAAATTATAAACAGAAAGCATGATAAAATATAATCTGGGTGTCTGAGGAGCATGCTTTGCTTTAAAACAGAAACATGGACTACTCTTCACAAATTTGGGGGAAACTCTCATGAATTTAAATTTTTGCTGGAAGATTAAGTAGAATGATAAATAATGAATGTACTTTACAGTCAGGTGACTTTCACCTTATATTTGTTTTGGGTTTCACATTCATGTTATATCGTGAGACATTTAGGATCTTGATTGCATTATTGAAATAATAATTATGCAAATGCAGTTAGGATAAAAAGAAACAGTGTAATTAACATCTGCCATAAAGCCTTCCCAGCAAACACTCAACAAAAGTAGGATACAATATTTGAGGAGTAAAACTTCTATTTGCATAAATTTTGTTCTATTTTTTGAACTATAACCAGATCACTAATCCAATATTGGTGTAGACAAATTAGAAGGTGCAAACAAACAGAAACAAAAACTATTTTCACTTTAAGTTTATGAACAGGAGATAACCACTTCTAGTTAACTGAAACTATACTGAAAGTATCAGTAAACTGAAACTGAGATAACTGAAAGTGTGTTCTTTCAGACTGTATCCAACTATTAATATAAACACTGTGGGCAAAATACAGATATAAAACTGGTACTGTTCATAGACACACACAAGAAATTTAAGGTTCATATTTTTCCCTCTTCATAACTTTCTTAGCTAATTTTCCCACCTACACTTGCTTCTAGGGATGGGAAATTGCAAACTTTTATAAATAAGAGAACAAGAGAAATTTGAATGAGCACTAAACATTAAAGATTTGCATAGTATTAATATGTGGAATGGCCCACACTAATAATTACAACAAAGTAAATGATTCACTGAGTTTGCATATAGTGTAACAGATGTATCTTTCAGGGAAATTTTGTTTACAATATTTATACCCCTCTGGGAGGTAATATATATCTTTCTGTTTTCTACTTCTCCTGTTTTAATGGAAACAGTTTTTGTTTTTTTAAGATTGTATTTATTGATTTGACAGAGAGGGAGAGACAGTGAGAGGGAACACAAGCAGGGGAAGTGGGAGAGAGAGAAGCAGACTTCCCACTGAGCAGGGAGCCTGATGCAGGGCTCCATCCCAGGACCTTGGGATCATGACCTGAGCTGAAGGCAGACACTTAATGACTGAGCCACCCAGACAACCCAGGAGACATATTTTTTTAAAATACAGTGTTATTCTATTGTTTTATTGAGTGAAATAAGTTGTAATTAAAGAGGAAACATCTGCAATTCTATATTTAGTGATATATATATACACACAGACACACAAATATATATGTCTGTATACCTAGGTGTGTGTGTACATATAGGACATATATGGACAGTAAATCTGACTCCAGATTTTTAAGATTCTTTTAAAAATTATATCTGTATTTTAGTTCTAATCATTTTATACTAATGGTATAATGTGTCACACGAAGTATAAAATTGTTATCATTTCAAATACTAATTATGTATCATATCCTATTACGTAGCCATATTTATGAAATAGAAGTTTGGTAAGGAATTACTAACATAATTGGATTTATTAATGTAACTGTAGTTAGAAATTTTCTGAAATAAAAAAATCACAAGTTAAACTCTAATGGACTGCTATTCTTAAAGTTGTATATATATAGTTACTCCAACATGCTTCTAGGAAAATTAGACTGGTATTTAGCTTCAGTAAGAGAGAGGTGAAGAAATTGCTCAAATCAACTGAATTTAGAACCAGACTCTCAGAATATTCTTACCTAAATATCCATTTCAATCTTATGCTACTCTTTGAGAACTTATTTCAGAGATACTGAATTTAATAGTTCATTTAATGCAACTTCCTAATTACTAGAGGTGGAAACTAGGACTTGTCTTAGAAAGGTTAGGTGACCTGCAAATTGTTACTTGCTAATATACATACTGGAAGAAGGATACATCAGGATTCATCCCCTAATTCCAGACCTTTTACTCTCTTCTCCACATAAAACTGTTATCTTCTCTTTTATTTTAATACAAAGGTACTCAATCTCCTTTTGAAAAGATGTTGGAATTTTGAACACTAATTATATAAAATGTAATATAACATTATCAGTGTATTTTTAGAGTCTACCCCAATGTCCCATGTGTACTTTGATATGGATCCTGTGATAATTTAAGCTTATTCTGAGCTTGCTACCTCAAAAATGTCAAACATCTTTTTTTTGTGTGTGTGAAAATTAAGTTTTAAAGAATAATAAATAATTCTTCAGATATGCATATAATACTAGTAAAATATTGTCTATAGCAGTCAAAAATGGAAATAACTACAATGCCACTTAATTTGGTACTTGCATAATGGGAGATTTATTAAGTGCTTATGTGCCTGGCTGTCTGATAAGCTTTGAGATACATTCGCATGAAGTCTGTCCTCACGAGGCTCACAGTCTAGCACAGAAGATACAATCAAGCAATATGCATCATATGCAACTGGATTACTTAACCTAAGCTAATTGGATTCAGAGGATATTTTTTAGAAGATGTGTCATTCATCTGAGATTGGAAAGAAAAGTTTCAGTCCAATAGAACAAGTATGAA
The DNA here is from genome assembly GCA_003697995.1 of Taxidea taxus jeffersonii. Classification (NCBI taxonomy): domain Eukaryota; kingdom Metazoa; phylum Chordata; class Mammalia; order Carnivora; family Mustelidae; genus Taxidea; species Taxidea taxus. Next base: position 39,212 of record ML111271.1, read on the forward strand.
GCTCCCCAGCCAAGGAAGAGATGCTTAGGAAATTTTAATATGTCCGGGGTCATGAAGGACTTTAGGTCTATGGTTCACAATGAATCTCAGTGTCATGGCCTGACTTGTCTGTGTTCCCCCAACATTCATATATTGAGATCCTAACCTCCAAAGATGATGGCATTAGGAGGTGAGGCTTTGGGAGGTGTGTAGGTAATGATGATGGACCCTCCATGAATGAGATTAGTGCCCTTAACAAGAGATCTGAGAAAGCTCCTTTGCTTCACTCTGTGAGGATACAAAAAATCTGTGACCTGGAAGAAGGCTCTCACCTGACCTTGCTGGGGCACCCTGATCTCAGACTCCCAAATTATGAACAACACATTTCTGCTGTTTATAAGCTACCCAGTCTGTGGTATTTTGTTATAGCAGCTCTAATGGACTACAGCATTTAGAATCCATATTTCAGGAATTTGAGGTTTATTCTAAAATCAAAGAGAAACGATAAAGCGTGTAAAATAAGAGTCATGATCCATTTTTAGAAGAATTTCTCTAGTGGCACAGGGAAGCATCAATTGAAGAGTAGTGGGATGGCACCCAATTAAGCTGTGGTAATAATTTCAGATGAGAGTCGTTTTTCAAACACTAATGCCATTGTGGGTTAAGAAAGGCAATTAAATTCAAGTCCTCTGCTCATTAAAGGAGGGGAAGGGGTCAAGTTCACCTTCCAAGTTTCAACATGAGTTACAACTAGGTTTATGGTAGTATTCTTCACTAAGATCAAGAACTCAGGGTGAACAAGGCACTAGGAAGGTAATAAGATGAATTTTCACAAGCAACTCACACCAGATTTTCCAAAACAGAAATGATCCATGTAGATTCTGTAAAATGCTGAGTGAATTCTTGGGTGGTATCATTATTTAAAGAAAAAAATATAGATAAAAATGTACTGAATTGGGAAAATGTTAAAGATACAGCAAATAAAATTATTGCAAATCTATATCTACAGCATACTATAAAAATGTCTGAAAAAATCTACACAGTATTAACAATATTTATGGTTGGATGCTTTATGTTTCATTCTATTCACTTTTATTATACTAGTTCCCAAATTTCAACCACTATATGCTTCCTTAATGAAAAATAAAGTAGTAAAACATTCATCAGATGCTTTATTCTTGTGTGCTTAAGACAATGATCCAAAAACAAACTTGTTATTTTGTCTCACCATACTGTTTTCACCATTTCAATTTTCATTTTTAAGCATCTTATCTGTATTTTAGAGGATACTATATTTTAATAATAACTCTACTTATGTATTCCTCTACTAAATATTCTTAACTATGCTTCCATTTTTTAATATATTTTCATAAGAGCATTTGTTTTCTTGTCAAAGAGCATTACCCTTCCACCAGTTTTATTAAATATATAACTTTTAAATGTTCTATACTTTTCTTTAGCAATGTTTAAGATACAAATACCTCTGTAAAATTTGCAAGAGTACTTATTAGGTAGTAGATGATTTTCAAAGAGAACTTACATATATTTGTGAAATAACTGGCTAAAGTTTTCCACCATATTCAGAAAAATTGCTCAACTCTAATATCTACCCCC
>RCUC01166796.1:0-55071 GCA_003697995.1 Taxidea taxus jeffersonii
AGAGTTCTGAGTGACTTTTTAAAACTACCTGTCTGTCCTACGTGCGTTGCTTGGAGTGTATTCCATGCCTTCTGATGTTTGCTGGCAACAGCTAAGGCAGTGCGGGCAGCACTGGGATTGGGGCTTATTAACTGGAAATGTGTCGCCCTACTCGGGACCTCTGTCCCCTCCGCTGGGGACGACTGTCAGACCACCTGCGGTCGGGGGGACTGTCTCCAAGACCTGAGAGGGGGCCCATTTGGCTGTCTTCTCGCTCCAAGTCTGAGGTCCCCACCGTGGGCGGAGCAGCTGCCTCGAAGCACCCGCCTGGGGAGGAGCCCATGTCCCTCCTGTCCGTGCCTGTTGCCACGTGTCTCGCCCTCTCTGGTTGTGTGGTGACCTGCGGAGGACTGGCCGGTGACTCTGGCTTTGCTGTAACCGTAACTCCGGCCGTAGGTGCTGTGTGTTTCATGCTGTATTCTCAATAAATGCCTGCGGGCTCTGCTCCCTCGGGCGGGCGGCAGGCGCCACGTCTTTCTTGTGTGTTCTTTCACCTTCCTTCAGAGGCTTCTGGGCCGGGGCAGGGGACTTTGGGGAGGCGTGCCCACGGGAGTCAGGTTTGGGTGCTGGCGACTCAGGTCCCAGCGGCTCTGGGCTCGGCTGTCGTCGTCGTGCCCTGCTGGGTCCTCTTGTCCCCCGTCTCAATAAACTGCTGCTTAAAATGTAGTCCTTTCTCTCCTTCTGTTCCTGTCACGGACTGGGACTGGGTCGAAAGAGACTGGTGGCCCCCTTAGCGTCAGATGGGACATGGCGCCTGCCCCGTCCCAGAACCCGTTGATGGGGTGGACGTGCAGACTTGGTTTCGGGGCTCAGTGCCTCTCTGAGCTGGGTTTGGGGGTGCAGGGTGGTCTGGGGGGGACTGCGTGCCAAAGGAAGCGTCGATACCTCTGAGCTCGCTGGGGCTTGGCAGAGGTTTCTGGGGACCGTCTGCTGCGGAGCCATAATGGGAGCACCCTTGGCACTTTATGAGGCTCTGCTAGGTGACTGATGTCACTGCGTGTCACAGCAGGAGGGGTCAGACCAGAGAACCCGCTCCTCGGTGCCACCGTTCTCGGAATCAGAGATTGGGAAGAGCTCCCGTGCCAGATGGCTGAGAGACTCGAGTTCTAAGCACTGGGGCGGCCCCAGGTGTGAGCAGGATCTGGGGAAGCGGGCAAGAGCTGGAAGGACCCTGGAAGCTTCTCCTGGGCACAGCTGACCACCTCCGAACCCTGCAGCCTGATGTGGAGCCGCTCCCCTCACTTGCCGGGTGGGAGAAGGTGGGGGCAGTGCACCCTGCGGTGGGGGTGGGCACAGAAGGCCCGGCGCCGAGTCCTGCCGCCCTCTGCTGGACAGGCCTGCCCTGCCAGCCTACTGGGTCCCGGAGGACGCGCAGGCCCCGCAGGAGACAGAACTTCACACGCGATCAGAGCAAGCTGGCCAAAGGTCCCAGTGTGCCTTCCCTGCGCCTGCAGTGAGGGCGCTGCCCCCCCCCCCACGCCTCCAGCTCTTCCCCCACAGTAGTGGCGCCATCCTGCCACGTGGTATCACAGGTCTACGGTGACAACAGAATTGATCTGTGTAGAGACAGAACCTTCCACAGGTGTCTGGGGGGGCAAGGAGGTGGGGGTCTGACGGGCTTGGGCGGGACAAGTCAGCGGGTGGCGTGGGGGCGCATCCTGCAGGAGTTGGCCAGATCCTTCTAGCGATGGGCTTGATGAGTTCCTGCCACAATTTCCCCACGTCCCCCAAACCCAGGGGCCCTGCCTTTGCTTCTGACATCTGGGTAGCCTCCTGGTGTTTTGGAACGCATCAGAAAGGTCCCATGATTCTCTTAGGGGGGCAAGGGCGGTCCCCACTCTTGCCTCATGGAACTTGTTTAAAGCAAGGGTTGGGAGTGAAAAACAGGGAGATGAGCAGAGTGTGGCTCTGCTCACGGTGCCCCAAGCGTTTGGTCACGAGGGGCGCAGGGTGGGTCCCTTAGTCGGCCCCCGGCTCTGCTGCAGGGCCTGAGCCGGCCTGCCTATCCATCAGCACCTAGTCCGTGGCCCCAATTGTCCCTTGGGACTGAGGTAAGGCTGGACCTCCCCCAGCTCCGTCCGGTCGGCGGACTAATGTATTAACTGCCTCTGTCCCTCCTCTCCCTCTGTAATCGGTTGCCTTAATCAGAAGCATGGTTGACAATCTGGCTTAGGGCCACCGGGCCCTGTTGTGTGATTTGTCCCATTCTCGAGTTAAAGAGACACTGTCACCTTACGTCTTTTGGGCAGCCTTGCGATCGTTAACTGGTCTTTTCTAAGCTGGAGTTAGGCTTGCGTCCCCAGGAGCCACTTCCCCGGGGGTCCCCGAGCCTGATCGCTTCCCTCTCCACTCTGCAAGCGGCTTTAGACGAGTGAGTGAGACCAGAGAGCAGCAGTGGGATTCCCGGAGCCGGGCCCTGGGGAGCAGGGGGCTCCCCGAGCTCAGCTGCCCCGTCAGGAGGCTCTGGGCATGGAGCGCCAAGTGGCCAAGGGGAGCCCAAGGCCAAGGGTTGGCGTGAGGTTGGCAAGGGCGACAGTGTCACTTTAATCCCGAGACCAGTAGTGGAGCTAGTTTGCTGTGAAGCTGAGGGGGATGGGGGGGGGGCATGCAGGGAGGGCGGGTCACGCTGGCGCCTCCCAGCCACCCGCTCCTAATGGCGTGAATGTGGTCGGACTGCTTTTCCGCTTCAACTAACGCACGCCTCCCCGGGACCCCGACTCCGGCCCCACCCGGCAGCAGGGGAGAGGGGCCGGGACCTGGGCGGAGGCCGCCTCCAGAGCCTCCCGGGGCTGACCCTCCTCTTCTCTCCCGCGCCCGACGGGCTTTTGCAGGTGTTCCCCGCGCGTCGCGGCCGGCCTCTGCCCCACGAGCCCCAGCCTGGCCGTGCGCTGCCCGGGCGCGGGCCCCTCGTCGTCTCTGTTCATCCCCACCCCGCCCGGCTTCCTGCCGCTCGCCAGCCAGCAGCTGTTCCGGTCTCCGCGACGGGCCTCGCCCTCCTCGCTGCCGGGCCGCCTCAGCCGGGCCCTCTCGCTGGGAACCATACCCTCCCTGACGCGGGCAGGTAAGGGGCGCGGCGCGGGGCAGGAGGCTGCTTAGAGCTCCTGCCGTAGGGACGGGCCAGACTGGGCTCAGATCCCGGTGCTGCGTCTGCTCGGCAGCTGCCTTCCTACTCTGGGCCTCAGTTTCCCTCCAAGAAAATGAGGCTCGTAGCAGAACCTGCCTGTGGGTGTTTGGGTCAAACAAGGTGACACTTTGAAAGCACCTTCTTGAAGGGCGGCGGGCACTGGGTAGACGTCCACATGCTGGCCGTGGTCTTTTGCCGCCGTTCTTTTTTTTTTTTTAATATTTTATTTATTCATTTGACAGACAGCAATCACAAGGAGGCAGAGAGGCAGGCAGAGAGAGAGGAGGAAGCAGGCTCCCCGCTGAGCGGAGAGCCCGATGCGGGGCTCGATCCCAGGACCCTGGGATCATGACCTGGGCTGAAGGCAGAGGCTTTAACCCACTGAGCCACCCGGGTGCCCTTTTGCCACCGTTCTTTCTGTCATCATGACTGCCGTTGTTTTGAGAGCTTGGTGGCTGGAACATTTGCCCGGGTTTATTGAGTGCTTGCTGCCTGCAGGCCCTGGCACGACTGACACCTGGTCCCTGCCCCGGGAGACGTTGTCTCATCCTTCACCTTCTGCAGCAGAACATTAAATCTGCTGTTTCCTCCTTGGAGCCTCGCGGGGAGCACCTCTGTGAGGGCCCTCGGTGATCTGGGAAGCCCCCTGGGCAGACTGGGCTTGCCGCCTCCTCGGGCTGCGTCCTGGGGGCTGGCTTCCCGGGTGGCAGGTTTGGAAGTGGGAAGCCATGAGCCGGGATCCCAGCCTCCAAGAATGTGGGCGCCCTCTTGGTTAATCCGGGCTTGGTAATCCGCAGCTAGTTTCTCGTTTAAGCCCCACAGCAGCTTTGCTGGGCTGGGGGCTCCGGCTCCAGTCGGAGTACCCTCTGAGCTTCGGTTTCCCGCACCGCCCCCCGCCACCCTGTGACTTGCCCAGGGTCCCACTGCAACTCGGAGCCAGGCTTTGTGCCCAGTTGTCTGGCTCCTGAGCTTGGGCATCCTCCTGGATAGAGAGTGGGTCACACCGCAGGAGGGATGGGACACACAGTGGGTAGGGTTCAAGGCCTTTCGGGTAGGGCCGAAGGTGTGATTGCCCGAGTACAGACGCCTGGACTCCAGATAGTTCTGTGTAACCAGAAGTCAGCTTACTGGACGAGCTGCCCTCCTCCGCTCATTCAGCAGAGCTCCTGATCCCCTGCTTGTGTCCCTGGGGGTGGTCCCTGGTCCCTGGAATTCCCTGAACATGGGCACCTGGGAGGCCAAGCAGCTGGGTCCTTCCCCTAGAGTGTTCTGTGGAGCTGTCCATCAGGCCTTCTGGGTGGGGGTAAGGGTGGGGCTGGTGGGGTCAAGGTGGGGACAGGGACACAAGCTCCCGGGCCTCTGTAGGACCAGCTCAGTTCCGGGCCTGCGGGGCCTTCTGATGGTCGTCTTGGGGACAGAGGTGCAGACTGTGGGGGAAGGCTGTCTCTTGTTTTGCTCTTTAAAATCTGAAATGACCGGGGCACTTGGCTGATGGAGTCAGTAGGACTCCTGATCTCAAGCCCCCGAAGAGAAAGAGAAAGAGTTAATGTCCTGCAGGGTGAAAGGCAGGGACTTGATCTCTGAGGGACACCTTCCTGCCCCTCGTTCCCCGCAGGGCAGACGCAGGGTTGGAAAAGAGCCCCAAGCTCCCCACCACCGCTCCTCCCACCAGCTGCTAGTCTGATGGAGGCAACTTGGGGGGTGCTCAGCTTCCCCATCTCTAGCCAGGTGAAGCTGACGCACGCGCCTGGGGGTCTCGTGAGACCCTGATGTGGCCAGTGGAAGTGCCAGGAACTGTCAGTTGGGAGCAGCCAAGTGGGCTCCCAGCCCATGAGCCTGGGAGGGCCTAGAACCAGAGGCTGTACCTCAGGCCTGAGGTGGGCATGAGGTCAGGGAATCTTCTAGAGCAGGGCCCTCAGCAGACATGGCTACTGTTGTTATTATGGGATGGGAATACCAGTAACGGCAATGACCAGAGGCTTAGCTCCTCCGAGGTAGTTAAAGGCCATTTTGCTTATATCCTGAGTTCATACTCGGATGCTTTTCCTTTTCTCCTGAGCAGAGATGTCCGTCTATTCCCTGTGGCCCTTGAAGAGAACTTGGGGAGGGAGCGGGCTGACTGCTGAGGGCGCCGGGAGCCTGGCACCTACCCAGTCCGGAGCAGCCCATACCCCTGGGACGAGACTCCAAGACTCTGCAGGACTCTCTGTGCTCCGCAGCCCCGGGGGCCGGGTGGGGGGTCTTCCGTTTCAAGCGCCTTGGGAGCTGTGGGTGGCATCCCAGAGCCAGTGCGGGCCATGGGGGCAGGATTTTCCACCCATCATGGAGGACCCACAGCGTCCCTGTTGCCCTGCGGGGCTGGAGGCAAGGACCGCAGGGCACCTCTGTAGGATGCAGGCGGTCTCGGACTGTCTGGGGATGGGCAGGATCCCAGGGTCTCCCACTGGGGGCGGTGAGGATGGGTTTTTGCAGCTCCTTGCCTCAGGTAACCAGGTTCCCATTTCCTGTGTCTGTCTCTCGCTCGCTCGCTCTCCTGCTCCTCCCTGCTTCCGGCCTCATCCCTGCATCCCTGTAGCGCATGCCCAGCAAAGATGCTGCTCTCCGAGCTCCATAGAACAGGTTCCGGAAAGGCCACGTGGCCACGCCTACCCAGACACAGGGCTTGGCCTGGGCCTGTGTCCATGGGCCTTGGAGGGGAAGGGGCAGGCGGCGCACTGTGACCAAGGGACCCTCGGGGCCCTGAGGGCGGTGGAGCGGCAGCCGCTCAGGACAGCACGCGGCGGCCGCTGGATCTTCCCACACTCAGCTCTCAGCCGAGCGCTGGGGACACAGGGTATGTGGGGTGGGGTCTCCGCCTTGAGGGGAGCCTGACTGAGGAAAAGCAGCGTGTCGGGTGCTCCCTGAGGAGCAGCACGGGCCGGCAGGCACAGGTTAGCAGAGGAGGGGACCCCAGAAGGCTGAAGGAGTGGCCCTGGGGGCAGGGGGCCAAGATGACTTTGCCCACGAGCTGAGAGCGGGCGAAGCGGATCTCAGACAGTAGTTCACGGAGTCACTTGAGAGCCCGTGTTTTCATGAGAGCCTGACATGAGTGGCAAAGGTTAAATGTCAGCAGACCAGGGACTGGAGAATGGAGGGGGTGGGCGGCTGTCGTCCCCACAGGCCTGACACGTATCACCCGTCTCTCCCTCCAGACTCGGGGTATCTCTTCAGCGGGAGCCGCCCCCCATCTCAGGTGTCTCGATCTGGAGAGGTTCCTGTTTCAGGTAAGGAGGACGGGGAAGCTGCTTTCGATGGCGGGCGGGCGAGGGGGGGCAGTGTGGGCGGGATTTTCCAGAACATCCCGTGGATAGAACAGCGTGGCGAGCGTGAGCTTTAGGGTCTGAATGGGGCCGGTGTTCAAGTCTCAGCCCTGTGCCTCCCAGCAAGTGCAGCCCTGCGCAAGTGATTCACAGCCCTGTGCCTCACTTTCCTCTTCTGTCAAATGGGCACAGCCCTGGAAATCTATCGAATTTCCAGGATTCGATAGAATGCTGTCGCCCTTATCGGTGATGACTGTTGGAGGCGCACACTCAGGACCCCGCCAGGAGCAGAGCTGGGGTTCACCAACCTTAGTTAAGTCAGGGGTGCCCTCGGGGCAGCAGGGATGTAGCGAAGGGTCTGTGATCCTCTGGCCACCGTCAGCCCCCGGCAAGCTTCCCTCTGTCCCCCGTCCTGGTGCAGCCTTGCCTTTCTTCCGGGTCACTAGAGGAAAGGTCCCAGGACCAAGGAACAGTACCACATCAAGGATAGCTGTGACAGTGGGGAACATGCATGCCTTGGCACCAGTCTTACCAGAAGTTGTCGTCTCTATCCTCCTGCCCTCCAGACTACTTCTCTCTGCTGTCGGGATGCTGTCCCTCCTCCCCGCTCCCTTCCCCAGCGCCTTCCGTGGCTGGCTCCGTGGCCTCCAGCTCTGGCTCTCTGCGCCACCGCAGGCCCCTCATCAGCCCGGCCCGGCTCAACCTGCAGGGGCAGAAGCTGCTGCTGTTCCCGTCACCCCCCGGGGAGGCCCCCAGCACACCCAGCAGCTCAGATGAGCACTCACCCCACAACGGCAGCCTCTTCCCCCTCGAGCTGCCCCAGGTCCCACAGAGATCGCCGGCACAGGACACGAAGCTCACCATGGGTACGACCCTCTAACCACCCTCCCTGCCAAGCTGTGACAGGGCCATTGGTCCCGTGCAGGTGTGGGACGACCCCGCAAGAGGCCACACATGGCCTGTCCTTGCCCTTCCCTGGGGATGTGAGGCCACTCTCCTGAGCTTCAGACACTCCCGGCCTGGCTTCTGGTGCCCTTGAAGCATCGGAGATACTGCCCTCCGTGGGCTGATTTTATTTTCTTCTTTTGCAATTGACCTTGAGGGGTCCTTGTTCTTTGGGATGGATCAAAAAGGCATAGTGCCTGTGCCTGTCTGGTCACAGATATTTTTGTTTTGCTCAGATGGTGGTGTTCTGACACGCATTTTGAAATTTTTTAAATTGGGCCTTAACCTTTACAATGTAGAACTTTCCCCTGAATGTGTGGATTTGCTGTGCTTCTTACAACGTCGAAGATCTGGCCACAGTGGGCCTGGATACTGGCCAGACAGGTGGAAGGACAGGCTGACATCCCACGTCCCAGCCTTGGCCACCTCCTGCCCCACCTCCCGAAGCCTCGCTTGTGGCCATCATCTGCCAGTGCCTGTTGGCCACGGAGTTTGCTGCTCCTGGTCCCAAACCAGCTCCCCCCGTGGCAGCTACGCAGCCGGATTATGAACGAGGACCTGGCCTCCCATTGCCCAAGGTTAGGGCAAGTGGGCAGGGCCACGTCCAAGGACGGTCCTGGGATTGGAGGTGGAGCTCCCCCACGTCTTTCCCTGGGGGTGAGCTGTGAGCATCTGCTGAGACACCCCTTCTCTCTGCAGACATGAGGTCGGGGCCAGAGAGAGGCAGTGCCTGCAGCAGCCGGTCCATCAAGAAAGAGGATGACTCATCCCAGTCGTCCACCTGTGTAGTGGACACCACCACCCAAGGGTGCACAGAGGGGGCCGCCACCTGGAGAGGTCTGTGCTCCGACCTGGGGGAGGAGGGCAGGGTGGCAGGGGGGGCCGCGGGTCTGCAGCCCCCGCCCCTCCTGGTCTGTCAGGGACCCTGAGAGAGGAAGCCTTCCAGGGCCCTCGGGGGCCAGAAGTCCGTGAGATAACCGCCCCCAGCACCGCTGAGTCCAGCCCCACGGGGCAGACAGACAACATGCCCACGCTGCACGCTCCCATCAGGGTCTGGATCCGCCCCTGGCCACAGGGAGCTCTCAGGTTTAACCGAAGGAACACTTAGCACCAGTGAGAACGGAGTTCCTCGGCTGTACCAGCCGCATCTCAAGCACCCCGGTGCCGAGGGGGGCTCCTCTCACAGGCTCAGGAAAGGAGGCGCCGCATTGACCAAGCCACCCCAGGCAGGGGTCTTCCTGGGCAGGGAGGCCCCTGGGGGGCTGGGTCGGTGGTCCCCTGCACAGCGACCCCACCACCCGCCGGTCCCTCTTCTGACAGTGTCTCTTCACTCTCTCTCCAAGGTCGCTTTGGGCCCTCCCTTGTCCGGGGCCTCCTGGCTGTGAGCTTGGCCGCCAACGTGCTCTTCACCTCGGCCTACCTGTACCAGGTCCTGCGCTGAGCTGTGGTCCGCAGCCTCCAGCGCCCTGAGGGGCTCAGGGGCGCCCCGGTGCATGCTGCTCCCACCACTGCCGGCCTCGGAGCCCTGCCTGGGGCTCTGCCTCTGCGTCCTCTCCAGGGCCCATGAGCCCACCAGGCCCATCCTGTCCTCGGGATCCCCTCCTCACCTGACAGACCGACGGGCTGAGCGTGGGCCATGAGATCACTCTCCTCCCTGCCCGTCTCCTCGGCTGACATCACTTGTGTTTGGTGCTGACCCTGATCCCGAAGCCAGGGATCCCCAAGGGGCTGTGGGACCCTGGGGTCCCCTCCCGCACTGCCCAGCCCTGGCAGGAGGGCCACTACTACTGTAACTGCCCAGGAGCCAGCTGCCCCCCGACCCTGCGCTGCGGGCCATGACCACCTCTCCGTACTGTACTCTGGTCCCACGCAGCCACCTCAGGTTCCCTGGGAGAGGAGCAAGGGACGGTCCCTATGTCACTCATCCTCAGTCCTGCCTGGGGAAGAACAGGGCCCTCGGACAGGCCCCCTTGAGGATGGGCATCCCCTGCCCCCATCTCGCCCTGTCCTATCAGTTCCAAGCCTGGCCTGGCCTCTGGCTCTCTTGGCTGGGGAGGTGGGGGCCTGGGGTCCCCAGCCCAAGGCCCCTCAAGTTCTAGTGTAAGCACTTCTCCTCCCCTCTCCCCCCTCCAGCCTCCCTGCTGCCCTCGTATGCCCCCATTTTGTTATCTCCAGTGACCTGCCCAGGCCTGCGCTTCTGGGCCCCTCCTCCGTGCGTGGGGCTCCCACAGGGGCCTCGCTGGAGCCCTCAGCCTGCATTGCCGAGCAGGACAGGCCCGGGGCAGCCTGCAGGTCTCCAAGGAGACCGAACCCCACACCCTGCCCTGCCCACCAACCTGGCCCCTTTTGGCCCCCCAAGACCCTCCTTCCTTTCGTTGTGCTGTCACCATGGGCTCAGTGTGACCTCGGTCTCCAGGCCACCTGGGCTGGCTTTCTCTCCCACCCCACTCCCCAAGCCCCGCCACTGCCCTGCCTACGGCTCCCACACATTAGCTCCCCCCGACCTTCTGCCTCTGTGCCAGGGGTCCTGTCCTGCCCCCCCCCAGCGGAAGAAGGAAGGCCCTTGGTCTGGCACAGGGACCCCCCCCCCAGAACTGTGAGGAATGAGTGTGCGTGTGCATGTGGCCCTCAGATTTCCCCCACCCCGTCCCCACTGCCCTGGGCCTCAGACAGGAGCGAGCAAGCAGGCGTGGGCGGCGTGTGTGTCTTGCACGTGCCTGTGCCCCTCGGGGAGGGACCGGCGGTCTCGTTCTGAGACTTGCCCGCGGGGGAGGCGGAGGGGAGTGGTGGCGAGCACTGGAGGAAGGGTCTTTATCATTCAGGGATAAAGTTTAATTTTATTTTTCTACACATTTTTGCCAGGTAAGGCATTCTGCGGCTCAGCGGGATGTCCCCAGTTCTCCCTGCCAGGGAGGTTTCGTTTTTTTAAGCCTTGGGTGCTTTTTTAGTAATTTTTTTTACCACGTGGGGAAGGAGGTGCTCTGACCTCCCCCGCTCTCCTCTTCCCCCGCTCCGGTCCTGAGAGCTGTTTCCTGCCCTGCCTCCCCCGCAGCACACGGGGCGTGGGGGGCCGGGGCCGCACCGGGACCCCGAGTCCGACTGCCAGGGCTGATACCAACGCACAGGCGGTGCTGGGCCCGTTTGTGGAGCGGGCACGTGTGTCAGGTTTTTTAATTTTGTTTTTTGCCTAACAAAGCCAAACTCCATTCCCGAACACCCTTCCTCTGGCTCTGAGGAAGCCCCCAACACAGAGCGCCCGCCCCCCTCTCGGCCCCTCCTGCCAGCACCCCGCAGGGGCAGGGGAGAGGCGGGGGCGGGGAAGGGGGCTTGCTTACGTTTCTTTCAGTCAAAAAACACAACCTTATTTTTCTTTACAAAAGCAAAAAAGGAAACCAAAAAAGATACCAACCTTTGAACTATATACCTCAGTCCGTCTTGTCTTCTGTTCACTCAGGAGGCGGGGAGGGGTCCTGGCTGCAGGTGGAAGGGATTTCACCCATTTCTTCAACACAGGGTTGAGAGCGGGGTCTTGGGGCTTACGGTGGTGGTGGCAAGTACAGCGAGCGTGACGTCCCCTGGAGGTGAAGGGATTGTAACCGGGAGACCCGCTGCCTGAGGTGGGCCTGGGCGGGCGGGACGGGAGCTGGCTGAGCCCAGAACCAAGGAGGGTGTCCCTGGGGACACCGTGAGTGAGGACTCGGGCAGAAAGCCTGTCCCAACCAGCAGTCCCCAACCTGACCCCAGAGCTGCAGGGGCGACAGACCTTGTTTTCTCCTGAGCCCCCTCCCAGTGGCCCGCTGACCCTCCTGGCGTCTAGGCTCGTCGCTGACACCCCCACCCCGGGTGCACAGCTGGGCACTGCCCAGCCTGGGTGAGGAGGCCTGGCCTCAGGGTGGATCCGGAAAAAGCACTCAAAGGTGCCCCTCTGGACCCTCGCTGAGCCAGAACCCCAGGGGCAGGGAGCCAGGGGTGCCCCTGGTCAGTGTCCCCCCGACAAGCTCTGTGCTTGGGCTGCCTGGTGACTGTGGGGTCTGCATTTCTGTGGGCTCAGTTGAACTCTGAAGGTGCAGGCCCAATGAGGGCATTAAAGGCCAGAACGGTGCAGAGGGGCAGCCCAGCAAATGCGAGCCCCGGAAGGGAGGATGGGGGGGTGTGGCTCCCAGGGGGTGCTCGGCAGGGGGCGGGGCCAAGGACCCAGCTGATCTGGCCCTTCTGAGAGGTGATCAGACGCAAGACCCTGCTGTTAGGACACAAAGTCTTTTGTTTTTTTGTGTTTTTTTTAAGATTTTATTTATTTATTAGAGAGAGCACAAGCTCAGGCAGACAGAGTGGTAGGCAGAGGCAAAGGGAGAAGCAGGCTCCCGCCAAGCAAGGAGCCCGACATGGGACTCGATCCCAGGACTCCGGGATCATGACCTGAGCCGAAGGCAGCTGCTTAACCAACTGAGCCACCCAGGCGTCCCAGGACACAAAGTCTTTTGATGGTAGCATCTCTGAGGGCATTTCACTACCAGGAGTGGGGGAGCCTGGGGAAGGCTTGGGGACAGCCAGCTTGGCTTCAGGGACCGACGTGGGGTAGGACACACTTGCTGGCTTTGAGTTCTGTGTGCCCCCCATTCACTAGGTGGCAGAGCTCCAGGACTTGCGCAGCACGTTCTTGCCTTCATCACAGTCAGATTTGCACGATAGTTGTCACGGTGCCCCTAGCATGTGCAGGGCCCGTGCGCATGACTGTCAGGCACTGGGGCTCCAGTGGTGAGCGGAGTCCTGATGGCTCTGTCCCGCGGAGTCCCACCCAGAGCAGGAGGCTGGCCTAGGTCAGTGTACAGTCCACGCATGGGCAGCAGAGGGCTGCGAGGTCACAGGACACAGTGTCTCCAGTGCGAACAGTCAGGAGGCAGGAGAGGAAGCTCAAGGACCATAAGAAGATCACCGCATGGTGGGGGGGTCCAGAGCTTATGAAAAGGCCCCCCGGGCCAGCTTTCAAAGAATTGAAAGGAGAGTGTGGCAAGAGCCTGGGGAGGGTGGAGAGCAGGACGTCCCCCATGAAGGGTGCATTGGGATTTCCAATTTCATCCCAAGAACAGAAGGAATCAATGCTGAATTCAAGCAAGGGCGAGACAGGAGCAAGTGTGCATTTTCAAAAGGTCGCTAGGGCACAAGATGGAGACCGAGGTTGGAAGAGCACAAGAATGAAAGGAGGGAGCCAGCAGGGGCGGCCGCCTGGCTCAGGGGAGAGCAGGTGCAATGGGAACAGGAGGAGGGAGGACACTGGCGGGTTCCCGGGACGACCCACAGGACTCGGCCATGGGAGGTGAGGGTGGAGCGGGTCCAGGTGGGCCCCCGGGCTTTCAGCACGCACAGGTGGCTGGGTGGAAGGGCCCCTCCTAACTAGGGAAACCAGGAAGGGGACGGCAGAGCGCGGGTCTTGTGGAACTCAGTTGTGAGCGTTTGTGTTAGACGCTTTGGAGACATCGGGTGGACCAAAGCCCTCCTCCCCTTGTTGCAGGCACTGCTCAAAGGCCACCTGCTTTGGGACGTCTCCTCTGTCTGGAACCCCTATGACTCTGTCCCTCAGTGTCCTGTTGCTTCCATTCAGTCCCCGTGGTGGCTGCCTCCCCTTTGGAAGGTGACCCACCCGGGCAGATGCCTCGGCTCATTGCGGAGGCTCACGAAATACTGTGGAATGAATGAACAAGATGTCCACGAGGCGGCCAGCGTGCAGGTGTTTCCGGGTCTCAGCTCCGAGCAGAGGTGACGGGAGAGACACACGGGGCCCCCCGAAGCCAGGCGAGAGAGCCAGATGCTAGCTCAGGGGACTGGAGCAGATGGGGGTGAGCTGGGGGACGGAGACCAGGTACCCTAGAGAGGCTTGAGGTCACCCATATTCCATCTCCATGAGGGGGCTTGTTCCTGTCCCCCTAGGCTTTACCGTGCCAGGGGACAAGGGGACACAGGATTAAAAGAACAGTCACAAATAATGAACTACTGTCAGAACATCAGGTATGACAGCAAAGCCCAGGAGGCAGCCAAAGCCAAGCCCTCCCCACCCCCCAAATCCGTGACCCTAGAAGTGGGGGGACAGGGGTGGAGGCAGAAGGCTGGTCTGAGGGAAGGCGTCCTGACAGTTTGTAGCACTTCGGGGTTGCAAAGGCCTGAGTGACACAAGCTTTGACCCCCCCTCCCCTGAGCTGCGCCTGCGTGCCAGAGGGTCCCCAGGCCATGAGGGTCAGTGGGGGTGTCTCAGGATGGAAACCCAGCTCCAGACTCCTACTAGAGGTCACCGGGGAACTAGTCTGATTTTCTGAATCTGTTCAGGAGAAGGGGCCTGTCACCCACATTCAGAGCTGAGGCACTTGTGCTGGCTGGGGGTCCAAGAATGGGGAGTCTCTCGGGAGGAGAAGGCGGGGACAGCCATTTGCGAATGTCCTGACCAGTCCGGCCACCGACCCGCTGTGACCCGAACAAAGAGAAGGACGTCAGGCTGGATCTGCTGGCCAGCAGGGAGGCCCTCATAGAGAGGAGTGCAGGGGCAAAGGGATGGTCTCCAGGGGGCCCAAGGCCACCGCCTTGGCTGCCACCACCGGGATGGACCTCCGACCTCAGCGGAAGCACGCAGACTGTGGCGACTGTGAGTGGGGCCACTTGGCTGGGACGTGCACAGAACCCGGGGCGAAGCCGCAGCTGACCCCTGGGGTATCCGTCCTGACGCTCCCTAAAGCTGAATAAGTACCCAATATTAACGATGCTTCAGAGCTGCTCGAGGCCAGGTTTCCCACTTGGTGCAGGCTCTGGGGTTTGGGGAGAACCTCCAAAGACTGAGTTGTCACTGTCTGGAAAAAGCACGAGTCCCCAAGGGTTAGAAGAGGGGACACCTCTCCTATATGCCTTTGGGTTGGCAGAGAGCAATGCTGGGTGTGACTGCCAGCGGCTTCTCTGCTTCGCTCAGGGGTAGGGGTGCAGGGGGAAATTTACTGGGGTCTTCCTGAAAGAGTTGTCAGGTGGTGAGTTTTTTTTTAACTTAAAAGTTGTCCAGGTTTTGGAGAACCAAAAAAGATCTGAGTCCAAGACCTATATGCGGAGACGTACTTTCCGTGTCTGCTGTTTTCTCTACTTAACTAATCAAATAGTCGCTTAGCTTGAATCCCGTGTGGGAATCAATAAATTAATGTCTATGGCATCTCAGCCAGAATCAGCCCCCACAGGTGACAGGGTCGCAGATAGGCTTCTGGGGCCCCTCGGGGCCTTTTGCAGCAATAATTCCTGTAAATGAATTTAACTCTTCCTTTCAATACTAGTGGAAATTTCCAGATTAATGCATCCAAATGCTGCACATGAGCACAAATGCACGTGGCAGGGCCCCATGTTGCAGACCCCCACGCCCAGGCCCCACAGGGTGTTCCCTCCCAGGGAGGAGATGCAGGGTCTCCCCTTCTGCAGGTGCTGGAGCCCGAGCTGAGGGAGAACAAGAAGGGCTCAGCTGAAGCAGCGCGTGGTTTTCAGTTTTCCGACCAAGACTGCTACAGAGCAGCTGTCACCGGCCAGGGCATTTTACGACCTTGAGTCCTCCCCACAGCTGCTGAGAGGTTTGCTGAGCTGGATTTTGTCTAAAAATTTCATTTTCTTTTTGCCGAGACGCTGATCATTTATCATGAACTTGCAGCTTCCAAACTCACCCTGGCCGGGCTCCAGGGACAGACTTCTCTATTTTGGCTTCATAAATAGGAAAGGGGGGTTGAATTTAATACTTCATTTTTATTTGGCCCCTTAACTTAACTCAAACCTGCCAAAGCACTAACTGCACTCCCTGATGACTTGACAGAAGGGCGGGTACAAATGTCCCCAAGTGGCCCCTGGCACAATGGAACAATCTAGAGAAGCCAAATTAGCGGGTCCCATCTTCTGCCTTTATACTGAGTAAACAGCAGGCTTACATTGCTTTTATTTATTTATTTATTTATTGACAGAAAGTGCAAATGGGGTTGGGGCAGAGGGAAAGAGAATCTCAAGCAGGCTCTAAGTTCAGTGTGGAGCCCAGTGTGGGGCTCGACCTTACAACCCTGAGATCATGGCCTGAGCTGAAAGCAAGAGTCTCAGATGCCCACCCGACTGAGCCACCCAGGCACCCCAAGTGCCTTTTAAACAGATTTTTTTAAACTGGTATTTCCGCCCACCCCAAATCACTAGGATACATGCAAATGGTATGGGGTTCCTAAATATTATCCACATAAAAACAGAACCTTGTTATGGAGTTTCGCTAATAGTGTTACGGGTTCTTTCATCTCGACAGAGGACCCACAGCAACAATATGAGACGCGAGCCATCGGCGAGAGCAGATGTGGGGTGCCAGAAACTCTGTTCTAGCATCTCTGTAAATCTCAAACTATTCTAAACCAAAAAGGTTATTTTTTTTTTTAATGACAGAATGTGGGGAACTGGTCATTTTATAATATCATTGCTTAATGGGCCAGTCACTTGAATATTTTTCTCAGGCACTTCCCCCAACAAATGTCTTCACTCTTCCACTTGGTTCCTAACTGATCGCCACTGTATACGCATCACCACTGTCTAATTCCAGAACATTTTCATCACCCCAAAAGGAAACCCCGTGCCCACTAGCAGTCACTCACCATGTAGTCAGTAGAGAAATGGAAATCAAAAGTACGTGAGACCTCACCTCCCACCCCCCGGTGGGCGAGGCTTTAGAGGAGCCTCGTGACTTCCAAATGCTACGCACCGAGTTACCACGTGACCCAGCACCCCCGCTCCTGGCACAGACCCCACACGTGAAATTCACAGCAGCTTTATTCACACTGACAGCAGCTTAAATGTCCATCACTGGGCGGATGGATGAGCGAAATTCGAGATACCCGCAGAACGGAACACTGCCTAGAAACGAGGCCCGGGCTGCTCCCGCACCAGAGCACGGGCGGGTCTCCAAGCCACTATGTTAAGCCAAAGAAGCTAGACACAAAGGAGGACTATGGCACCATTTTTGTAAAATTCTAGAAAATGTAAATGAATTTATAGTAATCAACAAACAACAACAGCAAACAAACCCCCACCCAGAGCTGTGGCCCAGGTCCACGTTGCAGGAGGCAGCAGGAGAAGACAGGAGTGGGCCAGGAGCCAGTCCCTGAGAGGGGCCCGCCCTCTCCCGGTCACTTGCTGCTCCTGGCCCACTCCTGTCTTCTCCTGCTGCCTCCTGCAACGCGGACCTGGGCCATGCCCCCCTCCGCACCCGCCACCCCCCCACGTCCCCCCCAACTCCCAATGGGCCCTGAGGTGGGACAGCCCATCTCTCCCAGAGTGGGCTCCTCCTGGGAGGGTGACTTCGGGGCTGGCTGCCCACCCCTCTCCCACTTCCCATCCTCAGCTGAAGTTTGATGAACTAAAATTGGGCCTCTGGGGGCGCCTGGGTGGCTCAGTGGGTTAAAGCCTCTGTCTTCGGCTCAGGTCATGATCTCAGGGTCCTGGGATCAAGCCCCGCATTGGGCTCTCTGCTCAGCGGGGAGCCTGCTTCCTCCTCTCTGCCTGCCTCTCTGCCTACTTGTGATCTCTGTCTGTCAAATAAATAAATAAAATCTTTAAAAAAAAATGGCCTCTGTGCCAACTGGTTTTCTTTGTTCTCAATGAATATTGGGTTTTGTAACTAAAAATAAATATATAACAAATCCGTAGTTACCCGGGACTGGGGCAGAGGGAAGGATAGATTCAAAAGGGCCCAAGGAATCTCGAGGAGTGAAGGGAATGGTCTTCATCCTGACAGATGGCTAGTTAATACGTTTGTCAAAACTCAGTCAGGGGGTACCCGGTGGCTCAGTGGGTTAAAGCCTCTGCCTTTGGCTTGGGTCATGATCCCAGGGTCCTGAGATGGAGCCCCACATCGGGCTCTCTGCTCAGCAGGGAGCCTGCTTCCTCCTCTCTCTGCCTGCGTCTCTGCCTCCTTGTGATCTCTGTCTGTCAAATAAATAAACAAAATCTTAAAACAAAACAAAACTCAGCCAACAGGACACTCCAGATGGATGCAGTTTGCACTACATAAATTATAACCCCAAAGGTTTTTTTAAAAAAGAGGTTTTTAAAAACTCTCATTGTCTTAGATGACAATTGATTAAACTTGATTAAAGGGACGTGGTGGCAGGCAGAATAGTGCACGGCCCCCGAGGCTGTCTGCACCCTAATTCCTGGAGCCGCTGGACTCGAGAGGTCGGAGGTGCTTCTCTGCTGGCCTTGAAGATGCGGAAGGGTCACAAGCCAAGGCGCACCAGCACGTCTGAACAGCTGGCAAGGGCCAGGAAGTGGATTCTCCTGTGTCTTCCAGAAGGAATGTGGCCCCAACTCCTTGACTGAGCTGAGCCCAGTGAGAGCCCTGTGGCACGTCTGACCTGAGGGACTGTCACATGGGGCACGTGTGTGGTTTCAACCCATGGACTTTGTGGTTCCCTGTTACTGTGGCTGCAGGGGGCTAACCCGGACCTTCCCGGTGTCCATATGGACGCACTCGTCGCAGGGCAGCCCTCCCTGCACTTGAGCCGGTTTTCTCTCTCACCGGCTGCGAAGATGAGGTCCAGAGCTCCTGTGACCTTGTCAGGCCACCCGTACTGGCCCCCAGCCCAGAGCCGGCCCCCTGCTGAGGGCTCCGTCACCCCCCCCAACTCCCCGCACCTGCCTGCGCACACCTGCTCCATCCACGCTCTTGTCCTCCGCCTGCACATTCCAGGTGAAACGTTCCCCTGGCGCTGCCCTCTCCTTCTCCTGAGGACTTGACATTCCCGAGGCTCGGCTTGGACCGCAAGTTCCCAACCCCCCGCCTGGAAACACCCTCTCCCCAGAAAAGGCAGCTTGGTCATGAGATCGAGAAACTGAGGAAATGAAGACGGCATCTCTGCGGCCGGTGAAGCATCTGACAGCCGCTGGCAGCAAGGAGAGAGAGCTCTGCACCTGCCGGCCCGGACGTCGCCCGGCCACCCAGTCTGCCTCAGGAGAAACCAGGTAGAGGCAGGTCAGCGAGGCAAGCCCCAGAGCAAACCTCCCGCTGTCCGCCCTTCACACCGCAGCCTTGGACGAGCTGCTCTTCCTCTTGTGCCTCCGTTCCTTCAGCTGTGTAATGGGGACAAGGACATTTGGTCTCTAACCTGTGATCCCTACCTTGTCGCACTGAAAAGGAGACAGGCAGGCCAAGTGCCTGGTGCACAGCACTGCGTGTCAGTCTTCATAAATAAAAAAGCAGATGCCGCTTGCAGAATGGCATGTGAGGAGGCTGGCTCTTTGTACACAGTTAAAGGCCTGAACATATTTGGGGAGTGCCCTGAAGAAGCAAACCGGGGAGCAGAGCTAGCCTTAGCGGCGTGAGGTCCGTGCCGCGACTCAGCCCCCCACACTCGGAAGGGCCCCACGCTCCACCACTGGTCTGCTGTGCCATCTTGAAAATCTTCATTATTTTTGAACCTGGGGCCCCACGTTTTTGTTTTGCACCGGGCCCCACGATTACCTAGGCGGTGCTGGCAGGAAGGGACTCCCACCGGCCGGCTACGGTAGCTATCCTCGGGAATCAGGACCGCGGCTCGTGAAAGCCACAAGGATCTCCGGTAAACTTCTGGGCAGTCTCCGTGTGTACGAGCACTCCAGCTTCGGTCATATATGTGTGCACATCCAGAACCTGAGAGGCGGAGTTCGGGGACAATCCAGCTGCTCCGTGGAAAGAAGACGGGCTCAGAATGGTGGAACTGGGTGGAATTCTACCTCTACCAGGAGCTACTGGTCCACTCACCTTGGAAAAATTAATTACTCTGCCAAGACTCCGTTTCTTCCTGGAAAAAAGCAGAAACAAAAAACAAAAAGCATCTGGGAATTGCTTCCTTCCTCTTAGAAGCTGCTGTGAGCTGGAAAGAGTCCATAGTGTAAAGGAGCCTCGTCTGTTTCACGGGTAACGGGTCTGTTTCCCTGTGCTTGTTACTTAGGGAGCTTGACTGGGGAGGGGAGAGGAAGAGCACTGGAGGACAAACAGGTGAGAGAGAAGACTCTGGGGTCAGAAGCCTTGGCTGTAATGTGCCAGGTGACAAAGTGGGAGAATCCAGCTCAGACCAGCTTCAGCCAGAGAAGCCCTGGGCAGGGGGAGGTGAGGAACCAGCCTGGTTGTGCCCTGATCTTGGAAGCCCTCCAGGCGGGACTTGGCTGGACCATTTGTCCCTGTGCCTCTCCTGGAGCGGGGGGGCAGGGAGGAGGCCTCCAGCTCACCCAACTTACTCCGCTCGGCCCCAACCCCAAAGATGGGGAGCCTGGGACGTGGGCCCCTGTTGCTAGGGGACAGGGAACTGGGCTAGGTGTTCCGTGGTTGAGGACAGGTGGGCAGGGGCAGCAGCCCAGAAGGCAGGAAGAGAAGACGGAGGGGCAGGTGCAGACCCACTGGGACCAAAGCCCAACATCAGGAGAAAACCAGGCAGGCGTTTGGGTCTCACTTTGGCTGCATGGTTACCAAACCCGGAGGGGCCTTCTGCAGCCCCGCAGCTCCACTCCTGGGGGCGTGCTGGGGGGCTCCTGGGGGGACTTTCCAACACCCTCTCTTCCCGCCCTCATTCTCAGCATCTCCTCCCCTCTCCTCTGTCAGCCAATAAGCTTGCTTCTACTGCACAGAACAAAACCTCAAAACCCAGGCGAGAGGTGCATGGAGTGGCAGGTTATAGCTACCCGCCTGTGGACGAGCTTCCCTGCCCCGCCCTCCTTCCTATGGCTGGACTGTCCACACGGCCCTCCAGGGCTGGCCCCTGCACCGGCACCCGATCGCCCCCCTCCCACCCCCACCCCATCCGGTTCCCACCAGACCGGTCCTCCGTTATTGGAAGACACCTTTCTTCAGGGTGTATGGCATTCACTGAGCTACTCTTTCTGCTCTTAGGAGGGTTTGAAATTTTCAAAATATCCATTTGAGGGACCACTACCCTCTCTGCCTCCTTCCCTTCCTTCCCTTTCCCCCTTTACAATTCAGTCCAAAGGGCACAGGGCAGGGGGCAGGGGGCGGGGAGAAGAAGGGGACCAGCCAGCAGCTCCCCTGGGTGGCCGGGTGAGGGTGTGGGACCCCAGGCCTGGTGAGGAGGTATCAGAGCCCGAGGGAATGAGAAAAGAGGGGGAATCCTTGCCTGGGGTCAGTAACCCAGAGAGTCAGAAAGGGAACGTGTGGGGGGGTGGAGCCCAAGCAGGGTGAGGGGGACACCTGGCCTGCTGCTGGCCCCTACCCTGCTTTGCTCTCCGTAGTACCCCTCACCCTGCAAGGTATTATAAATGTATTTGTTCTTTTTTTTTTTTTTTAAGATTTTATCTATTTATTTGACAGAGATCACAAGTAGGCAGAGAGGCAGGCAGAGAGCGAGGAGAGCAGAGAGCCCGATGCGGGGCTCGATCCCAGGACCCTGAGATCATGACCTGAGCCGAAGGCAGAGGCTTAACCCACTGAGCCACCCAGGCGCCCCTAAATGTACTTGTTCTTGTCTCTGAACCATCTGCCCCCGTGAGTGAGACTCAGAGCCCCGCCCCTTGATGGTGGCGGCGGCTGCAGGGAGGAGGGAGAAGTGAACCCTGAGGCGGGTTTCTGCTGTGGCCACGGTGAAGAGGGACCACTTTCACCGAGGCGGGAGGGAAGTCAAGGGCCGGGCTAGGTTGGGCGGGAAGCTGGGCTGGGGTCCCATTCGGTTGGAGGCGACTGCCAGATGCCCCGGTTGGGAGGACACAGGGCTGCAGGGGAGGAGCTGGGGGGCTGGGAGGGAAGCCCCGGAACCGCGAGGAGTGGGCGGGCTGGCGAAAGGGGTGGGGGCTGGGCCTGCGCCGCCCGGCCCCCAGCTCCGCGGAAAAGCGGCTCTGGAATAATCCGCCTCCTGCGAGCAGGAGCGGAGGAGGAAGAGGAAGCGTGGAGAAACACGGCTCCAGCCAGATGAGCTGGCCGCCGCCATCCAGCAAACCAGCAGCAGCCCAGGCGCAGGGACGCGAGGGTGTCCGCGCTCGCCCCCAGCCCCGCGGAAGCTGGGCAAGAAGGAAAGGGAATTCCGTGCGCAGTGTCCCGCCCGGCACCCCTTAGCCAAACGCGCGGCCGGGAGCGCGTGCTGAGCGCGGCTGGGACAGGGGTGGCGTGGACGCCCCGCGGCCGCCAGGTGGCGCCCGTGCTTTCCCGGAGCTCCACCAGGACCCCCCCCCCGCGTCGGCGCTCCACGCGAGGACAGGGGCGGGCCGTCGGGAGGCCCCGCCCCGGACTCCACCTCTGCCTCTGCGTCGGGTGCAGCCTTGCACCCGGTCCTGTCCTCCTGCGGGGGTGGGGGCAGCCCGGGGTCGGTGTGTGGGTGGTGCGGGGTAGGGGGGGTTCGGTGTGCATCGGAAGCCGGCCTCCAGACCCAGCCTCCAACAGACTTTGCTTTAAATCCCTGTTCAGCCACTTAATACCCCCTAACGGTGAGCACGTGCTTCACTTCCCCCACCTGCAAAATGGGCGCATTATCCTGACCTCACAGGAGTGTCGTAAAGATTAAATTCGATGGTGATGGGGCTCCTGGGTGGCTCAGTGGGTTAAGCCTCTGCCTTCATTCAGCTCAGGTCATGATCTCAGGGTCCTAGAATCAAGGTGCACGGCGGGCTCTCTGCTCAGCGGGGAGCCTGCTTTCCCCTCTCTCTCTGCCTGCCTACTCGTGATCTCTCTATCAAATAAATAAATAAAATCTTTTTTAAAAAGATTAAATTACATGGTGATGATAATACACATGTACTGAGCTCTGACTAAGGGTCTGGCATTGTTCTAACCATATAACAGATCATTTACATATAACAGATCATTTTATTTTTTTATTTATTTGAACTAATCTATTTTAGGTAGGCTCCACACCCAATGTGGGGCTTGAACTCAGGACTCTGGCTGAGATCAGGAGTCACAGGCTCCACCGACTGAGCCAGCCAGGTGTCCCATAACGCCTCACTTTAATTAGCTCCCTTTAATGTGGAGTGGCTGGGGCCAGAGGCTGGGTGTTCTCTACAAAGGAAAGCTGCTGCATCCTGATGGCCCTGGGGTGTGGCTCAGGCCTGAGGGGGAGCTGCTACCCAAAGACGGCAGAAGGAGGCCGAGTCGCCTCCCACGCCCAAGGCCCAGAGCCTCTCTTGTTTCCCATCCTGCAGCCCAGAAGCCCAGCCTGCGGGCCTCAGAGGCAGCCGGTGGGGCAGAGCCCGCCCCCCACTCAGAGGAGCAGACAGACCCGTGAGGCAGACCATGCCTCCTGGCCTGTCCACACCTGACTTCTGCTGTGGTCTGACAGCCCCAGGCTTCTGGGAAAGGCACCTCTGTCGTGGCCGGTGAGTGAAGGCCACAGCATGACACACTGTGGTTTCAGCCTCAGAGACTGGGGGGGAGCAGGGGTGGGAAGCAGTGCCTTCTCTGGGGGGCAACCAGGTTTGGTGGGCCTGGGAAAGTCCACTCGAGTGTTCTGTGGAACGTGGGAGGGTGTCCAGAGGTAGCCAGAGGTGACGAGACAATGGTCAGGAAGGAGGTGGGTGAAGCTTGCGGCAAGGCCCTCCGGTCAAGGCCTGGGACAAACGAGGGCTGGAAGGGCCATCTCCCGAGGCCTCAGAGCTGTGGAAGCGAGGGCCAGGAAAGGCTTGGGGTGGAACTCTGGGGGGGGGTGTCCCCAGACGTCCCGGTCTGTCTGCTGTGGTTTCCCCTGGCATGGCCGAGCTGGGAGAGCTGGGCGTCACGTCCCCAGGGCTGGGACAGCTAGGGTCCACGTGCAGGATTGGGTGCGGTGACCTTCGGAGGGCTCTCGCCCCACCTCATCACCCTACTCCTGTCTGCAGACCTGGAGCCGGCCTCCCCCTTCTTGGATTGTTGTTCTCATGCTGCCGCTCAGGCCTGAAACTTTACGACTGGGGCTACCCTGAGTCCCAGGCCCAAAAGGGAAAGAGGGTTCTGGACTCACCTGAAGTTCTGAGTCCTTTGGGCTGTCAGCCAGCTGAGGTTACCGGTCCCTAATTTTACTGGGGGGCGATGCCCACCCCCCATGCCTGTCAGTTGGCTGACTGACTTCCCCTCCAGGGCACGCCCACCCCCTCCCTGACAAAGGGCCCACGCTTGGGCCTTCCCGCTCACACGTTGCAGGAAACCGAATCTCAGGGGATGAGCCCTCAGAAGCCTTTTCTTACCACCAGCTTAGATGAGCTGAGATGAAGGAGCCAGAAACAGTGCTCCCCCCTGCCGTCCTCCCCCCACCCCCTGCCCACTCACAGGCCCAGAACAAAAACACACCACAAATAGAAATCAAAGTCTGAGAAAGAATCAAGGAGCCATGACCCGGCCGTGGGAAAGGCTGTGTGGCCTTGGCCAAGTCACTTAACTTCTCTGAGTCTATTTGCTCATCTGTAAACTAGGAGGGATGGACCCACCTTGAGGAGCTGCTGTGAGCAGGTGAGAGAAGATGTAAAATGCAGATCACAGATGCAGTGCTGGGCCTGAAAACAGCCCCTGAAAATACAGCCCAAGGGTCTCCACCGGACTCTCCCACCCGCACACCCCCCACCCCCGCACCGTGCCCCGACAACTCGGGCTGGGGCTGTCCCCTCGCCACTTTCCTGTGAGGCTGCGGGTGGAAGGGGGCTGCCGCATTCGCTGGGGAGAGGCTGGGGAGAGCCACTGCAGGCTTTGCTCTCGGGCTCCACTTCCTGTTTTTCTCCCCAACGAATTTTGCACCACTGCTCTTTCCTCAGAGCAGGCTGGGCGGGGTGGTGAGGTGAAGGCGGAGGCCTGCCTGGGAAGGAACCCTGGGGGTCAGAGGATCCCAGGGGGGCATCTGCCAAGCTCTGGCCCCTGTGGTCTCCAGCTCAGAACAGATGCAGCTGAGGAGGTTGGGAGGCTTGGAGGCAAGCCAGGGGGGCTGCCTGGTGGGAGGAGCAGAGGAGGCCTTGTTCCCATCCTCCGTCTAAAGCGGTGGTTCTTCCTAGATATGGAGGTGGGAACTAGGGATGGACAGATCCAGGCTGAGGCCACATCTCTGGTGAAATGGTGGGTGGAGGGGCGACTCGGAGAGGGGAGGCTGGGCTCCCTGAGGCTCCCAGGTCACTGGGTTCTGGGCTCCTGCTGGGACGAAATGAAGGTGCTGCTCCACCTTTGTCCTTGCTCTCCCCTGACTACAGACCCTGGCACCTTCCACTGGACAAAGCATGTCCAGCTATGACTAGGATCATTCATTCATTGGTCCCACATTCTTACACACTGGCTTGTAGCACTCCGCATGCCCAACGCGGACAGAGCTCAGGGCCGGACGCCAGCCTGGATCCTCTCAGGGGTCCTACTCCCGGGAGCCCTGAGCACTCAGGCTGTCACACTGGAGCAGATCCAGCCTGGAAGAAAGACCCTGATAGACAACGGGGGGCCCAGTGGGCGATAAATGTGCAGGCTGGCCAGGCAAATAAGGATGGGGAGCATAAAAGGAAGAGTTTGGGAAGCGCGCTCCAGGCCAAGGGAACAGCATGAGCAAAGGCCCAGAGTCAGAGAGCCTGGGGTGGTCTGGAGCTGCAAGGCATGGCCCACGGTGTAACACAAAGGGTGAGGTGGGGGAAGGGGTGGGAGGAGCTCCAGGGGGGCTGGCCAGGTTGGCTCCTTTGATTATTAGATGTCCTGAGCACGTTCTCCAGCCACAGCTGAACCCGTACCCCTATGTGGGTTGTTGTCCCGCCCACTTAAGCAGCTCCATGGGTCAGAATCAGTCCCTGGTAGCGGTGCCTGGCTGGATCAGTCAGTAGAGCATGCAACTCTTAATCTCGGGTTGTGAGTTCGAGCCCCACATTGGGTGTAGAGATTACTTAGAAATTAAAAATCTTAAAAAAAAAAAAAAAAAAGAAGGAAGAAAGAGGAGAAATCAATCAGTCGCTGGTAGCTGAAGCAGGAAAGGGGACTCTTAGCAAAGGCACGGGGTGTCCTCACGGAACCCGAGGATGCAGCCAGGCTTTGGAGCCCCAGACCCAGAATTCTTGGATGATTTCTCAGCACTGCTTGCCCATCCCCCATTTGCCCACCGGCATCATACCTGCGAAGGTGATGTGGCCCAGAGCCCTTCACCCAGAGGGAACTATAGGTCCAGGTCCCAAGCCCTGGGAAGGGGGAATCAGTTATGGCCAGGGGTCAAGCGGATGTGCGGCATTTCTGTCGTTTCTGTGTGAGGGAGGGGGCCAGAGGGACAGCCTTGCAGCCTAAAAGCCAGCAGCACCCACTCTGGGCCCTACTGTTTTATCTTACCCCACCCCCACCACACGTGCCTAATTCCTTGACTTTCCCCAGATTGCTCCAACCCAGCTGCTGTTGCTTAATCTTCATGCCACAAAGTCCATGCAAGCATCTCTCCTCCTGCCGAAGGTGAGGCAATCCACGTTTCCTCCACTGCGGCCACCAGGACTCCATTCTCAGAGCCGCCATCTCCAGTGCACACCCACTCCCGACGGTTCCTCCTGAATCTCCTCTAAGCGGGCTCCCCCCGGGCCCCTCCATCTACAGACGGCGCCATCAGCTTCCCCGCGCCTTCCAAGCTTGGTCTATAGAGCAGGAAAGGGAAGCACCGCACGGAGCACAACGCTGTGGTCTTCTCGCCAGGCAAGGTGAATCAGACATCAAGGAGGGGCGCCTGGGTGGCTCAGGTCATGATCCCAGGGTCCTGACATCGGGCTCTCTGCTCAGCGGGGAGCCTGCTTCCCTCTCTCTCTCTGCCTGCCTCTCTGCCTACTTGTGATCTCTGTCTGTCAAATAAATCTTAAAACAAACAAACAAACAAACAAACAAAAAACCCATCAAGGAACAAGATCCCACATGAGGTTTCCTCTGTTGGTTCCCTTCCCTGTGGCAAACTGGGCTGTCCCGGGTTCTGACCCCTGGGAAGAGATCCTTTCTCTAGGGGTCTTTTAGGCTTGCCCTTGCGAGGTTCTTGGGGGACCTTGCTCTAGGGGGGAACACAGCTGCCCTGGTAGCCTTCTTCATGTGGGTGTTGGGACTTGGGCTTAGGAATCACCCCGAGGGTAAGACATTGCAAGTCCCGATGTACCAGGTTTTAGGGTTTCCTAGAGATCCAGTTCCCATAGAAGCGGACTTAACTGGTTGCCAGTTTTTTGTTTTTTTTTTTAAAGATTTTATTTATTTAATAGGGAGAGACACAGTGAGAGAGGGAACACAGGCAGGAGGAGTGGGAAAGTCAGAAGCAGGCTTCCCACGGAGCAGGGAGCCCGATGCGGGGCTCGATCCCAGGACCCTGGGATCATGACCTGAGCCGAAGGCAGACGCTTAACGACTGAGCCACCCAGGCGCCCCTGGTTGCCAGTTTTATTTTGGGTCCGATCATTTACTAATAACCTTGGCCACGAAACCCTGTCTGGTTGAGCATTTGGCCTGAGGCAGGGCCATCCCTCAGGGCTAGGGGGTCTCAGCTGCAAAGCATGGCGGCTGGTTTCTTCTTTTAGCCTAAAGGGGAAGAGGTAATCATCATCTAACCCAGGTGGAAAGGCAGCCTTTTCCCTAATTTCTCTGGGAATACCACCCCTGCTTGCCTTCACGCCTTGTGACACTGAGAGGCTAAAGGACCAGAGCTTAAGGGTTACTCACTCCTGTGGCTCTTCCCAGATATCCCTAGTCCAATGCTAAGCTCATGGAGTTTTCTGTCTTGTGCACTGACCTTAGTGTTAGACACGGGGTGTGGAAGAGAATGGGACTGAGGATGTGTAGGAACGGCATGATTATCTGATGCTCGCTTGTCACTGGCTCTAGGAAAGAAGGGATTTCCCTTCACATCCCTAAATATGTGCCCTGCTTGCCCCTAGTCTTGTGCAGAACTGAACAAAAGCTCCTATTCTAGCACCTTCTGAAGGCTGCCAGAAGTAAGTCATGTACTGATATGCTGGGCCCTTTGTTACCATGTTCGGAGTCCCATGAGACCTCTGGAAATCGTTCAAGAGCTGCTGGTGTTCCATCCACGGACAGGGAATCCTCATCACCCCTCACTCTGCCCCAGGTCACCCAGTTTCAGTACTTTCCTTGAAAAGCTGTTTCTTTCAGTTCTGCACTCCTGATACCGATCGTTATATTAATTCTGATGTTTTTGTTGTTTCAAAAAAAACAGAGACAGACTCGAGAGAGTTTGTACTGGGTTGAATAGTATGCCCCCCACATTCATTCTCATGTGGAACCTCAAAATGGGACCTTCATCTGAAAATCTATCTTGGTTAAGATGAGGTCATCCTGCATTAGGGTATCTTTATAAGAAGAGGGACATTTGGACAGATACAGACACACAGGGAGAACTCCAGTAAAGTTGGAGGCAGAGATCTGAAGGGTGCTTCTGTGAGCCACTGAATGCCAAGAATTACCGGCGGATCTGGAAGGAAAAAGAGAGGCCTGGGACAGGTTCTCCAAAGAGCCTCCGGATAGAACCAACCTGGCCAACAGCTCCATTTCAGACTTCTGGCCTCTAGAACTGCGAAAGAATAAATTTCCGTTGTTTTAAGCCATCAGGATTGGGCTTGTTTGTTACTGCAGTCCTAGGAAACTGAAACAGATTTTAAGGAGAACACAGGTGTAAAGCATAAGGGTGTCGGGGACTTTAAGAGGAGCCCAAGGGCAAGAATGCAGAGAACCTCAAAAAGAGGCAAGGCCAAGGAACTGAAAAGTTACACCAAATTGTCGCTCTCACCTGTGATCCTCTCTTCCTCTCTGTGCACCTGCTTGCTGGCTTTCTCTCAATCTCCATCTCTGCACGACAGCTTCTCTGATTTCTTGAGTCCTGCGAGAGGTGCAAGTGGCCAATGGCTCCCCAGCTTATGTGTATGGCACCCAAGCCCCAGGGACCTCAAGAATCACGACGCTCTTGGTTGTAATTCCACCTTCCTGAGAAAACCACTGGGTCGCCAACCTGGGGGGCCACTGCTGGGGCAGTCAACCTGGGCATGCTTCAAGCCAAGCATATCTGGATGCATGGGGAAGTGTTCTAGAGAAAGGAGATGGGTATGTACCCCAGGAGCACCGTGCTCTCACCATCTAGCCCCTCCTGACGTTGGAACGCCCATTGGCTGAGGTCCTGCGATCCACTGTTGGACTTCCTGGATGCCACCTGTGTTCCCAAAGAAGTCCTTCTCCAGGCTTGTCATCCCGGCTCCAGTCACACAAACTGACTGGAGCCCAGGCAGAATGCAACGACGGCTCAACCCTGGTACTGGTGTGAACAGGCAGTAGGAAGGATTATTAGCTCCGACTTGCGGAAGGGAAATGAATTTTACATTTTTCGGCAGTTTTATTACATTTGGGACAAGGTGGACAGAAAGGAAAAATGTCAAGGAAAACATCTGTCACCCTCCTCTCCAGAGGCTTTCACTGTTCAGTCACCTCCGACTACCTACCTGTCCGTGTCCGTATGTAGCACTTACCAGGTGGCGATCTGGGTGGAGGCAATTCTGCATTGAACGTGATCCTCTGGATGATGTCATCATTTCCCATGATGCTGCAGGTCTTCAAGATCGCCACTTTCTTTTCTTTTCTTTTTTCTTTTTAAAATTAGTTTATTTGAGAGTGAGAGCATGCGTATGAATCCGGGAGGGGCAGGGGGAGAGAATCTTCAAGCAGACTCCCCACTGAGCATGGAGCCTGACGTGGGGCTCGATCCCACAACCCATGAAATCATGATAGAAGCTGAAACCAAGAGTCGGACGCATAAGCGACTGAGCCACCCGGGCGGCCCAGGATCTCCACTTTCTTTTTTTTTTTTTTTTTTAAGATTTTATTTATTTATTTGATGGAGATCACAAGTAGGCAGAGAGAGAGGAAGGGAAGCAGGCTCCCCGCCGAGCAGAGAGCCTAATGCGGGGCTTGATCCCAGGAGATCATGACCTGAGCCAAAGGCAGAGGCTTTAACCCACTGAGCCACCCAGGTGTCCCAGGATCGCCATGTTGAACGGCTGCACGGTATTCCATTAAGTGGATGCCCCACGCTTTCCTCTGGAGAGTTCCCGCCACAGCGAGAAGGCAGGCCCCCTACAGTGTTTAGATGATACATTTTCTTCCCATTTGGGGTTCACGGTCCAGCTTCCTGCGATTGATGGTTCAGTGGACCCCCACCCTTCCCGTCACCTGACTTCAGAGTCCTAGAAAGGCTGCCACCTAAGGAACTCCCACTGCCATCTGGGTGACCTTGGCAAGTTACCTGCAGCATTGCCTTAGTTTCTTTGTTTGCAAGATGAGGATAAGAACAGCAGGTGCCATACAGGGTTCCAAGGGGAGGGAATAGAGTAATGCATGAAAACGGCCCGCGTGGACAGCTCACTGTAGTTCTACTTTTTTTCATTCACTGTGTAGCCTGGACACTTTCCACGAGCCCCCATTTACTGGTTGCTTATATGTTGTAACAAAGCCCCACAAACCCTTGGTTTAAAATAAAAACAGAAATTTGGAGCACCTGGCTGGGTCAGCTGGAAGAGTGTGTGCCCTTGTTCCCAGGGTCGTGAGTTCAAGCCCTACGTTGGGTAGAGAGATCACTATAAATAAATAAATAAATAAAAATAAATAGGCCTGGGGCGCCTGGGTGGCTCAGTGAGTTAAAGCCTCTGCCTTCGGCTCAGGTCATGATCCCAGGGTCCTGGGATCGAGCCCCACACCGGGCTCTCTGCTCAAGCAGGGAGCCTGCTTCCTCCTCTCTCTCTCTGCCTGCCTCCCTGCCTACTTGTGATCTCTGTCTGTCAAATAAACAAAATCTTTAAAAAAATAAAATAAAAATAAATAAATAAATAGACTTAAAGAAACAAAACTCTAAACACCAGAAATGTATTCTCTCACAGTTCAGGAGGCCAGAAGTTCAGAATCAAGGTGTCAGCAGGGCCACTCCCTCCAGAGGCGCTAGGGAGAACCCTTGCTTGCCTCTTCCAGCTTCTGGGGGCTCCTGAAGTTCCTTGGTTTGTGGCTACGTCTCTCCAAATTGCCTCCAACTGCACATGCCCTTCACCTCTGTCTCGACTTTCCCCTTTGTCTTTCTCTCATAGGGACGCTTGCCCTTGGCTTAGGGCCTGCCCAGATGATCTAGGATGACCTCATCTCAAAATCCTTAACTAATTTTATCTCCAAAGACCCTATTTCCAAAGGTTCCAGGGCTTAGGACTGGGACATGCCTTTTTGGAGGTCACCAGCCAGCCCCCTCCAGGTAGAAAATGGCTTTTCCTTCTCCTTCTAACCCTTCTCTCTCTTCAGCATTCATGCTCTTTTGTTCTCTTTTTCCTGTCTGGGGGAAAAAGTCACCAGACATATGCCTTCTCATTGAGGTTTTTGGGGTTTCACATGGGGGTGCTCCTCAGAATCGATGCCTTTAAAGATAGATATCCATCTAGAGAGGTACTTATCTATATAGAAGGAGGTTTTGAGAGGAGGTGGTAGTGGTGGGACACAGGACTGGAGCGAAGCCCAGCTCCTGCCAGCACTCCCTCTTCTGCTCTCTGTTTGCAAAGCGGTGACTGTCCCCAAACCGCTTTCACTGAAAGATCTGTTAGTCTTTTTTTTGTTTTTAAGATTTATTTGTTTATTTGGCAGACAGAGATCGCAAGTAGGCAGAGAGGCAGGCAGAGAGAGGAGGAAGCAGGCTCCCCGCCGAGCAGAGAGCCCGATGTGGGGCTCGATCCCAGGACCCTGAGATGGTGACCTGAGCCGAAGGCAGAGGCTTTAACCCACTGAGCCACCCAGGCGCCCCAAAGATCTGTTAGTCTTACAGGTTCTCTGAAGCTGGAGTCATAAGCCCCATCTTATAGAGAAGGGGACAGGCAGGAGGATGTGGGGGCAGGGCTAGGTCTCAGGGCCCCCAGAAAAGGCTCAAAAGTACACTCCCCCCTCCATCAGACTCCAAGGGCGGGGAATAAAGCCACGCCTTCTTTCATTCTGCAGCCCCCCCTTCTGTGTTTCTGCCCCCCCCCGCCCCCTTCACTCCAAACCATAGTATTCCAGTCTTGTAAGGGAAGACCCTGCTTCCAGCCCAAGGAATTAATTGGCCCTCTTCTCCTCCCACACCTCCCCACTCTATTTTTTTTTCTTTATTTTTTATAGAGTATTTATCTATTTAATTGAGAGAGAGAGTGCGTGCTTGAAGGGGGGGGGGGGGGAAAAGGGGGGGGGGGGGACAGAGGCAGGGGGGAAGCCGACTGCCCGCTGAGCAGGGAGCCCTGACACCGATCCCAAGACCCTGGATCATGACCAGAGCCCGAAAGCAGACGCTTCACCAACCGAGCCACCCAGGTGCCCTATTATTTTTTTTCTTTAAATAAAGGTTTAATTTTAGAACAGTTTCAGATTTATAGGGAAGTTGCAAAGAGGATAGAGAGTTCACACGCACCGCACACGCTGCTATTGCTAACATCTTATCTGCTGACAGTACACTTGTCACAAGTGACGGACCAGCATTGATACGTTATTATTAACTGAATCCCGACTACCTTAGTTTTCACCTACTGTCCTCTCCCTGATCCGGGAGCCCAGCCAGGGCACTGCCTGGCATTCACTTGTCATGTTCTCCTTGGGCTCTTCTTGGCTGCCATGGTTGCTCTAATTTTTCTTGTCTCTGATGACCTTGACCGATCGGAGGCCTGGCCAGGTGTTTTTGTAGACCCCCACCGCCCCTCGGCCATCTCTCCCCTCCTCCCCACCTCCTGTGTCTTTGCAGGACTTACTACTTTATGACACTGTATCTTATTTTTATTCTTCATAGTTTCTCTTCGAGGAGTATAAGCCCCGGGAGGGCACGTCTTTGGCTTGGACTGTGCTGTATCCCAGGGCCCCGACTGCAGCAGGCACAGGGGCTGAAGGAGTCAGTGTTGCAAAGCCTGGGTCACCCCCAGTGTATGGAGGCAGGAGTTTGGATGGAGCCTCGTGACCCCAGACCCTGCTGCTCCCCATCACCTCCCTTCCCCCAGTACCCCCACAGCCTGGACTAGGAAGAGCATTAGAAGGTATGTTTAAAAGCCAACTGCTGTTTCTGGAAAGCTGACTTGGTGCCGGGGCAATGCCCTCCTCTAGCCCCGGGTCAGGAGGGCCGGAGGGATCCCCTCAGGGTTGCACAGCGGGTAGGGGTTTGGGCTGGGATTGGAACCCAGGTATTCTGGGTTTGGAGTGTTTGTGTTTTACAAAACAGGCAATTCAACTTCCGGTTGGAACGCCCCATTTACTTGGACCCAGAAATTCCATCTCTAGCAATTCCACCCTGGCTCCGTAAGGGTCTGATTGACCTAGGCCACCTCTGAACTCTCTGGGTCTCTCCGGACTGTTCAGTCCGGTTGTGACCAGAGACGGAGCACAGGGGCACAGTCTGTCCGCCTCTGAATCTCTCTCTGGAGGGCACAGCCTGAGGACTGGGGCTGCGAGGACCTCTGTCTTCTCTTCCTCGGGCACCTGCACCTGGGCAGCTCTCTGGGCTCCTCTGAGGCTGTGTCCTCAGAAGTCGGACTTTCCAGGAATCAGTTCTGACCTTGGCCTGGTTCTTGCATGATCTGTACGTACTTGCCCACCACCGCCATGACGTTGCCCCAGGTGGCAACAGTCTCGTCGCGCAGACGGGGGCCTGCAGTAAGAAATGCATTTTACGTCTTGACTTAATGCACACTCACGTGTACCTATAAACGGGGCAAAACTGCAGAAAGTGGTATTCCTCCTCCTGAAGTGTGATACAATCTGACCATTTCTATTCTATTCCGCTTTCGTAAACTTGACACACTGAATGGGTTTCCAGTCCACGAATGTGTTCAGATGTCCCCCCGACCCCAGCTGTTGCCGCTGTTTGGAACAGAAACGTCCAGTCCCGCAGAGCACAGAGCCCCTGTTCTAGGCTAGCTCAAGAACTAACCATTTCTGGGGGTTCGCTCTGTCGGTACCATTAGACATCGTGTCCATGTCCTAACCCTAACCCTCTAAGGACATTCTAAGGACAATTTAAAAAATATTTTATTTATTTGAGAATGAGAGAGACAGAAAATGGGGAGAGGGAGAGGGAGAAGCAAACTCCTCGTTCACCAGGGAGCCCGACCCGGTCTGGGGCTCGTCCTGGTCCCAGGACCCCAAGATCATGACCTGAGCCGAAGACAGCCACTTAACCCAACTGAGCCACCCAGCCATCCCTCTAAGAACAATTCTAAATGTTGAAAGCCATCATGAGCATCCCTGTTTTCTCAGATGAGAAGTGGAGGCTCAGAAAAATGAAGTGACTTGCCAGAGGTCACACAGCTCTGCCATGGGTGGTGCTGAGGAGTCTGGCTCCTGGGAAGCTTCTCTCTCTCTCTCTTTTTTTTTTTTTTTTTTGTTAGAGAGAGCGAGCACAGGCAGACAGAGAGGCAGGCAGAGGCAGAGGGAGAAGCAGGCTCCCTGCCGAGCAAGGAGCCGGATGTGGGACTCGATCCCAGGATGCTGGGGTCATGACCTCAGCCGAAGGCAGCCGCCCAACCAACTGAGCCACCCAGGCGTTCCATGGGAAGCTTCTCTTAATCCAGAAGCTTCACCACGTTTTTTTGGCCACGACAAAAGCACAAGGGTTTGAGCTGGATAACGTTTGCTTGGAAGGAAAGGACCCCTGGCAAAGTGGGCTTCCTGCCAGGACGGGGCACAAGGGCAGGTGCCCAGAGTCCTTTGTGGAGGGGCTGAGGAAGTGGGCTCCTCATGCTAGCCCCTCTGCACCGGGCTTCTGAGCTTGGCTCCGGCTGCCCTGAGATAACCTGCCTTGTGGGCATGTGTGGGCGTCATTGGTGAAGCCGCTCGAGGTCGAAAAAAAGATGCTTACTGCATCCTCGAGAAGCTGCAGATGCTGGATGGCTTTTGGAGGGGGAAGTTCTGCAGGAGCTGGGGGCGGAAGGAAATAGGTCCGGGGGGCTGTGTGTTCTCCTTGGGGCTGCAGGGTGCCGACCCGAGCCTGTTCTCCACTGACCGGCAGCCCCTTTAGTAACCGAGACCTCTTTTTCCCTTTCATAAAATGGGGCAGAAGAATTATCCCTTCAGGAGACCATGTGGGTCATAAGGCATTGACTTCCATGCAGCTAGGATCCTCCTTCTCTTTAGGACTGCTATAATGCTCGACCATGGCTAGTCTGTTTTGTTTACGATTCAAAGGGAACTTGAAGTAGCTTCCTCCAAACACACATGACAACGGTTAAAAATAAAGTGAGAAAGAGAGATCAGAAACCATAGAGAGGAAGGCAGAAGGCAAGTCTATTGGGAACTTGAGGGACAAGGGACAGTGATGGCTGTGCCCGGAGTTTCTGTCAGCCTCAGCTTTTCTGGCACCCCAGGCGACAGATGGAGATAAGTCCTATGGTGCGGTCTCAAAAAGGAAATGTGCTGGGTTTTCAGGGGAGTGAAACTTCTAAGACTGGGGCCTAGACATGGTCAGGGACAGGGTGACATGGTCAGAGGAGCAGTTAGACCCCGACTGTGTGGCCCCCAAATGATTACATCTTCCCGAGCCTCAGTTTTCTAATCGGTAAAATAGGGCTAAGATTGGGAGTTGTATCCCTGTTGTAGGGACCAGAGATACAAATGCGTGGAGCATATCTGAGCGTTTGGCACGCCTTGGGTCCCTGTTTTGCATGTTACAAAGCGCGATGTGAATGGCCATCAGCAAATATTCAATGAAGAGTTCTTTTGAATGAGGCAAAAAGCATTCCTCATCCTCTGACTTCTTACACCAAACTCTGAAAGCCAAGGGAGGAAATTGTTTAAATTGCAAACTAGCAAAAGCAGGGCGGGGACAGGTGTTTGGAAACCTCAGGGCAGGCTGCTTACCCTGCCATCCGATTTTCTCTCTGATGTGCCCATTTCTCTTCTGGCTCTTGGCAGGACCTCCCTGGAGCGGGCTGGAGGGCTCTGCCAAGGGCCAGTGAGCTGGGCCTGGGGTAGGAATGAGGCTGTGAGCCTGGGATGTTTTGTTGGGAAGGATGTTAGGGTATATCCCTGAGGACAGACCCAACATTCTTCCCTAAAGGGACAACACGGTCCCTCCTGGCTCCTCCACTGGTGTCCGGCCGAGAATTCAGAGACTGCAGCCTAGATCTTGGAACACCGGAAGCATTTAGTAGCCAACGGGTCTTGCCTCAAAGCTCTCCCCTTTCCTGGCTGGACACAGAAGCCTCTGCTCTTCCCTTCGCTGCAGCCAGGGCTGGGCCCGCGCTGGTCCTCGGAGGCCAGGGCATTCCTTGGGTAGAAAGAGCCTCTTCCAAGTTTCAGGTTCCTCCTATCTCCAAGGGGACCGAACAAGTGCTTTACCTCCCAGATCTGTTGGGGAGGGTCCTTTAAGTCATTATCTAAGCAACTGGCTGACTCTTACGCCATCGCACCCCAGAAGGATTTGAAGCCATTGTTGTAACCGGGCTACTCCCACGCCCCCTTCCCTGCTCCTGACTCGTCCAAGCCAAGGAGGCCACGGCTTCCCTCCAGGGCTGAGCCCGTGGGACTTTGCGCTCTGCGCCGTCTCCTGGGCCTCGCTTGCCCTCCGTCGCGCCCCCTACCTCGGCGCTGGGGGCTGTTGGCGCTGGGGGCACTTCCCGGGGACCCAGAGCTGCAGCCACTAGGCGCCCTCTCCCGCCCTCCAGCCTTTCTCTGACCACTGTGGAAATTCTTGGTGTGTGAATGTGGAAGGCGTGAGGGGGTTTATGGGCTTTAGGACCTTTATTTGGTTGTTTTCCTTTGAATAAAAAGAAAACTTGTTTTGAAGAAGGGCAAGAAGCAGGTTCCAGAGACACCTGGGATGGTGCCCCTCCAGCCGCAGACGGGGTGAGGATCTGGGAAGCGGGGAGGACGCGGTGGGGGGGGGGGTGGAGCAGACCGGCGGCGGGAGGACCTGTTGTTTTTCCTTTTGCAAGTAAAAAGGAAACAAAGTGGGAAGTGGAGTGTGCGGGCTGTCAGCAGGCGGGGCGCCCCCAGCGCGCCCCGCCTCCTGCCCTGGAGGCTCACTCGCGCCCAGAGCCTTTGCTCCTAGCGGCCGCGGGGCCGAGCCGCCCAGCCCCTGCCAGCCGCGCCGGACCGGTAAGCGCTCGCCTCTGGCTGCGTCTGGGGAGGTGAGGGAGTGCACGGGGTTGCGGGGCTTCGGGGACCTTGGGGACCGGCTCGCGGGCCTCTCCCGGTGCCCCCAAACGGTGCGCTCTGGCGGGGTGCACCTCCCGCGTCTGGAGAGAGCCCGGCAAGGGGCGACTCCCCGGGGTGGCCGCCGGGACCTGGGCGCGCACAGCTCCCCCGCGCCGCTGCAGTGCGTCCGGCGGGGCCCGACGGGGAGTTCTCGGCAGCGCTCGGCCGCGTGCGCCCTGCCCCGAGCGCTGGAGCCGGCGGAGAAGGCGCTCTGGCCGCTCTCCCACTAGCGGTGCGGCCCGGTGCTCCCGCCCCGGCGCGGGGAGAGGGGCGCGCGCCCTCCCCGGCGTCGGCGAGGTAGGACCCGGCTCTCGAGCAGCTGGAGTCCAGCCGGCCGGGCGCCCCACTCCGGCCCCGCCCGGCGCGCCTGGGGGCCCCGGGCCTCGGGCAAGGGCGTCGCTCGCCGCGTGTTTACTGCAGCCACCGACCGAGACCAGCCCCCGGATCTGCGGCTGAGCCCGGGTTACGGCGGCAAAACCGCCTCCAGCTTTGCATTTCCGGACTTTTCCCCCCGTCTCTTTTTTAATACTCTTACCCGTAATTCAGCCAGAACGAGGCTTCTTTTTTTAAATCGGGTTTCCTGTTTTTATTTAGGCTTCCTTCTCTGCACCTTCCTTGAAATCTAAAAGACGAGGACCGGGGAGACCTTTGGCGGGGACGCGGGAGCACGAAGTGGGCTCTGCCCGGGTGGGGAATTGGGGGTCCACAGACCCAGCAAAGAACTGATGGGAGGCCCCGAAAAGCGCGCTCCCGGAGGGGACGAGGGTAGGAGTGGGATTTCCAGGCCTAGGGTCGCGCGCCCGGGGCGACCCAGGCCGGCGGTCTACATACCAGGTGGCCCCGCGGCACCCTTGGGATCTGCCCAGTTTGCAGGTGGAGCGCTTGGGAGCCCTCGAATGTACGAGTAAGCTTTTACTTGGTTCAGATCCCCTTAGGGAGAGAGCTGAAGGTCTCGAACCAGACTATCCAGTGGGGCTGCCGGATCCCGGCTCGTGCACGAAGCCCCGTTGCGCGCCGCCGCAGGGATGTGCCGCCCAGTCGCGCGGGTTGTGGAGCGGTGTGCGGTCGAGGTCGGGGGGCGTGGGGGAGGGTCCTCTTTCATGGGCTTCGAGGGGAAAGGTCGCCGCTCCAAAGGGGCCTTGAAACCGAGGTTACATGCCACTGCTCACTTCCAGGAGAGAGGACGGTGCTGGGGCGCCTGGCAGTGCCTTGGTGTTCTGGTGGAGTGAGTGGTACCTTTGGGACCCTTTCCGCCCCGCTCCCAAAGAATCCATCCTTTTTACATACGCGTTTGCAGTGAAGCAGTCACAGGAGGTGAATGATGTCGTCTCCGTTTTCCAGGGGAGGGAAACTAAGGCCCGGAAAAGTAAACTTGCCAACCCCGGGCAGTTTGCCAGTAGCTGATGGAGGACCCCAGGACCGTCGCCGGCCGAAGCGTTCCAACACCTGTCTGTGCTGCGCCTTGCAGATTAAGGAGAACATTTCCCGAGGATTGCCTTGGTGTAGGGACAGGGACCCTTGGGGTGTTTTCAGAGATGCAGCCTCTAAGGGACCCACTTTGCTAACCCCGGGTCAAAGCGGCCCCTGCTGATAACCACCAGGTTTGCCTGCTGTGATTAAGTGGACCCGAAGAATCCTCTGATGGAGGAGGCTGTGAGCAAATACAGAGATGGGAATAGAACTTTCTCTTCCGCTCTCTAGAGGAGGTATTTGCCGCCCTTTTAGCCTTTCCATGCCCTGCTGTGGTTTGATTTCTTGAGTTGGGGATTCTCTCCGCCCTTGGTTCTTTTGCTGCTTCCACAAACTCCTCCAGGTGGTGGCGGCCCCTGGGGGCGGGGGCGGGGGGCGGGGCTGTTGAAACCCCGCGGCCAGTGGCCTGTTCCAAGACATCGGAGCTCACCTCTCTCGGAGCCCCACTGCCCCCCACCTCCTCTGCCCACGTTTAGAAACAGTGCCGGCCACTCCGCAAATAGGGGTGTTTCTGGAATTAGGGCAGGTGTCCCAGAGGTGCTCCTGGCCAGGAGGATGGTTGCCTTACACCAGGACTTTTCTCTGGCTTTCGTACATCTAACAAGTGTTTAGCGAGATCCCCTTCACAGGGGCTCTCCTGGGAGCGAGGCAGGCAGCGGGGAGGGTCCCAGTCCCCCGGGAGGGTGGGTAGGGGGCTTACAAGACACAGGCAATCCACAGGTCACTAGAGACCAGCCTGGGGCCTGGTTAGCTTGTGTCCCAGCACGGCTGTGTCCAGGGAATTCATGGCGATGTGACGGGGTGTGAGGGGTCACTTCCGGCTTCACCTTGTTTTTCTTCAATCGCACAGTTGAAGGGAGAAGTGAATGTGCAACTCATGAAGCAATTCCCCTTTGGCTGGCTTATTTTTCAAAACCGATTTTTGTTTAGGGAGCAGTCTCCTCCCTCCCAGAAGCCAGCTGCTTCTGCGGGTCTGGTGATGGGGTGTGGGGCCCCCCCCGATGTGTTGGGGACCTTAGAAAAGCTTTTTCAGTCACTCCCCGGGGAACAAACAGGTTTCCCAGCAAAGCTGTTGGAGGGGCAGGTCCAGAGGGAAGTGCTCGGGGAGGATTGGGCAGGGCGGGTGCTTCTGTGTCTGACGGGGGAGGTGTGCATGCTGGGCAGGGGTGCTGCCCTGTCTGATGGCAGAGGTCGGTAGTCCTTTACTGCCAGCTGCGGGGTGACAGGAGCCTGACTTGTCAGGAAGGGAGGGGACCTTCTTCTCTGTGCCGTGGCCAGTGTTTCATAAATGACAATGGTTGCAAAACTCCTCCTCTCTCTCCTTGCAGCTAAGGCTCAGACTGAATTGTCTTTCATTTGGTTGGTGGAAATTCCCCGCAATCATATCAGAAATGCTGCCAGTTTCGAGATGGAAAAAAATAAAAAAATAAAAACCCAGGAACCTCCCTCCCCACTCTTTCCTTACAGACACCCATGGTGACTTTCTGTGGGTCTAACCAAAATAGGGCCCCACTCTGCCCTCCCCGGGGGCCAGCACAGTCCGTGGGGCCTGAGGTCGGCGCAGTGAAGTTTTCAGCTGCCCTGGGCTGTGAGAACCCTCGTTCCTTCCCCAGAGGTGGTAACCTGGCCCCCTTGGATAAGAGCGATCAGAGGAATGGGAGTAGCATTTTTTTTTAAAGATTTTTATTTATTTATTTACTTGACAGACAGATCACAGGCAGGCAGAGAGGCAGGCAGAGAGAGAGAGAGGAGGAAGCAGGCTCCCACTGAGCAGAGAGCCCGATGTGGGACTCCATCCCAGGACCCTGGGATCATGACCTGAGCCGAAGGCAGAGGCTTTAACCCACTGAGCCACCCAGGCGCCCCGGGAGTCGCATTTCTAAAGTGGCATTTCAGTTAGCTTCTGTTTCACTCACCTTGGGGAAAATGCTTTCCACTTAGAGAAAATGCCAGAAGAGTGGTGGTTTCGGGGTGGGGGGAGGCAGAGGAGAAGGGCAGCCACAGGGAGGGAGCAAGGGGCCCGGGTCACATTTCTGTCCTGGAATGATGCTGTGTTTCCTGGGGCCAATGTAGCAAATTACCACAAATTCTGTGGCTTCAAGCAGCAAAAATGAATTCTCTCACAGCTCTGGAGCTTGGAAGTTCTGAGTCAAGGTGTCAACAAGGTCTTACTCCCTCCAAGATCCTAGGGAAGAATCCTTCCTTCCTCTCCCAGCTTGAGGTGGCTCTGGTGGTGGGTCTGTGGCTTGGGGCCACACTCCGCACTCTCTGCTCCCGCTTCATTTGGCCTTTTCCTCTGTGTCTGTGTCTTTTTGCTGTCTCTTAAAGGACACTGGTTATCGGATTGAGGGCCCATCCTTAACTACCTGCATAGCTGCCTTTTCTCTGGATAATGACTTTCCCAAATGAGCCCAGGTTCCGAGGGTTGAGACACAGACACATCCTTTTGGGGCCACCATCAGCCCTCAGCAAGTGGACAGGAGCACGTGTGTCTCTCCTGGGAAGGTGTTGAACACAAGTTATGTTTGCAGGGAACCAGCTGTCCCCTGCGTCGGGGCCCTGGGCCACGGCTTCCCAGGCTCTACCCTTCTTCTCCCATCTCCAGCTTGCTCTTCCCAGCTTTGTGAACTGGTGGCTGCCTTAGTAGTGGGATCTTCCAGAGGCAAGCCCCCTCCCTAGGGTCCCAAGAGCAGAAAAGACAATTCCCAAGCTTGAAGGAGCTGCGGGAAAGGTAAGTTGTGCCCCTGCAGAGAATTGCCCCTGCCTCCAGGCAGTCCCCCAGTCTTCCACCTGACCTTCCCCCTTTCCTTTAAAAACAGCTCCTTTGCGGTTCAGGGCCTCTTCCAGACAGGGCTCCTCCCACCCTCGGTTTGGGGCCACACAACACTTCTCATTTTGGAGTTTCCTCTGTTGAGCAGCCTCCTGGAGGGCAGGGCCACTCTCCGGCCTCCTTTCCCCCTCCCCTAGGCTCCCCACCCTCCAGGGCGGGAGGGGAGGGGTGTGTGCCTAGCCACTCTTTGCTTTGGTTGTGAAATCTGGGAGAAGTCTTCTCTTATCAACAGGGAAGCAAGGTCATAGCCCTGTTATTGAAACTTTGAAAAGTCACTTAGGTCCTGTGGGGCGGGGCGGGGTGCAGAGGTGACCCAGGGATCCCTGCGTGCCGGGAGGAGCCTTATCTCTGGAGCCTGCCAGACTCAGTTTTAATCTCAACCTCTTTTTATCTGCCGAGTGACCCGTGGCAGATCACTTGGCCCTGCTGAGCCTCCCCATCCCCGGGCGGTGACGGGCACAGTCCTGCCGGCGAGAGTTCGTGTGTCGTCACATCTTTCGTGCCGCAGCGAAACCCACAATACCTGTGAGGAAGTGGGGTACAGCGGGTGGCCCGTGGGTGTCGTGACCCCACTGTCCCAAGGCAACCACTGCCAACTGGACGATCGTCCCCATTTTGGGAGGGGGTGCACTTTCAGTACGGTTGGACCTCGGAAGGATGCGGGTTTTTATGTTCATTTTTGGGTCTCAGGTGTCAGATATACACGAAAACCTTTGCCGTCCTGACCGTGGACAGTCTGGTGGCGTTTGGCACATTCACACTGTCGTGCGACCCGCAGGGCCACGTCCAGAACTTCATCTTGCAAAATCGAACCCACCCCGGCAGGCAGTCGGGCGTCCTTCTTCCCTTCCTTTCCCCGCGCAGGCCGCAGCCGTCGTTCGACTTCATGGGGTGTGGATGCCACGGTTTTTTAATTTTTATTTTTTTACTTGATTTTTTTTTTAGATTTTTATTTATTTATTT
Organism: Taxidea taxus jeffersonii; assembly: GCA_003697995.1. Classification (NCBI taxonomy): domain Eukaryota; kingdom Metazoa; phylum Chordata; class Mammalia; order Carnivora; family Mustelidae; genus Taxidea; species Taxidea taxus. The sequence continues at coordinate 41,799 of RCUC01166796.1, forward strand.
GACAGACAGAGACCACAAGTCGGCAGAGAGGAAGGCAGAGAGAGAGGGTGAGGAAGCAGGGTCCCCGCTGAGCAGAGAGCCCGACGCGGGGCTCGATCCCAGGACCTGAGATCATGACCCGAGCTGAAGGCAGACGCTTAACCCACTGAGCCACCCAGGTGCTGGATGCCACGTTTTGTTCATCCATCCGTCCGTCCACGGACACTTGGGCTGCTTGTGTCTTTTGGCTGCTAGGAATGATGCTGCTGTGAACAGGGGCAAACAAGTATCTGTTCAGGTCCTTGCTTTGAATTCTTCTGGGTCCATGCCCAGAAGGGGAATTGCGGGATCAAATAAATGGTTGGTGACTTTATGCTTGATTGTTTGATGAGCAGGGCGTGTGCTCCTGTAGTCAGCTTTCTTCACTTAATGTTGGCTCGTGGGCATTTTTCCACTTTGCTTGTAACCAGGCCAGCCTTCCCAGTGGCACTGTAAGTGCCCTGAGGGACACCATTGTTTTATCAAGCATCCTCCGTTGTGGGGCATTTCTGTTGCTTCCACACACACACACACACACACACACACACGCACGCACGCACGCACGTGCACACAAGATTCCCAGAATATCGTCATGGACATTTCCCTGTATATGAGAATTGCTCTATTAGGAGCACCTGGGTGGCTCAGTCGGCTCCGCGGCTGACTCTTGGTTCCACCCCACAGCATCACAGCATAATCTCGGACTCATGGACTAGAGTCCGCTTGAGGTTCTGTGCCCGTCTCCCTCTGGCCCTCCCGGTCGAGCGCACGCTCGCTCGCTTGCTCGCAAATAAACAAAGTTTGAAAAAAAAGATGCATCAAAGGCATTGAAAAGTTTGATGGCTTTTCCTGGTAAGTGGTTTTGCAAGAAAGACTAGACCAGAAAAAAAAAAAAATCCCAGTGAGACATAGTAGTTTCACGACACGCTCACTAATATTGAACAATATTGGGAAAAAATATTTTACTCAGAGGCCCCAAAGATAATCATCTCCACTGTGTTTTTTTAATTGCTAATGAGGTTAAATAGCTTTCTTTTTGGCTCTGGCTGTGCGGATAACATGAGGCTGCAGCGAAAGGCCACGGTTAAACCCCTGGGCTCTGGAATCGGATGGGTTCAGATTCAAACCCTTAGCTTCCCCACTTGCCAGCTGTGTGACCTTGAGTAGATTACTTACCTTCTCTGATCCTCGGTGTCCTCTTCTGTAAAATGAAGTTAATGCGACCTATTCGCAGGGTTGTCTCAAGGATTAAAGGAGATAAATTGGATGATGAACATTAATTAGCACATAGTTGACAGTGAGGAAAAATCAGCTGTTATTGTCCTTACCGTTATTCTAATTTAAGTTAGCAAGTCTCCATTCACCCGCAAGATTCATCTTATTTCAACTAGCCAAGACGGTACGGTGCACACTTAGCCAGAGGGATTTAGGTGAAGCCCAGGGATCGGTTTCCTGCTTTAAACGCAGGTGGTCCCAGAAGGAAGCTGACAGCCACCCTCTGGTGAAATGTACAGTGTCCTTGGGGGTCTGGCTGGATTTGGGTGGGGCCAGCAAACAGACGAGCCTGTGCCGGGTGACACCTGCCTCCTGGGAGGTGAGAAGACGTGTGACGGGGCTGCCCAGAATCCTGAGCCCCCCGCAGGGCTCTTTCTCCGGGACCCTGTCCCCCTGAGGTCCCACAGCCTCTGTGGTGCGTCAGTGGCAGATAAAGACTAGTTAAATGGTCAAGTCCAGAGCTCATCTTGGTGGCTCTTCCACTGCTGACATCCAGAGGCCCCTTCAAACAGTTTGGGAAACTGAGGCAGGCACTTCAAAGGCAGGACCTTTGGACTTGGGTGCCAGCCTGCTTTTGCAGCCCCTTAGAGGAAGGTGGGGGGCCACTCTCCTCCCCAGTAGACAGACCTCGGGGAGCCCCAGGTGAAGGGGACGCCAGCCGAGCAGGTGGAGTTGGGGTGCACCCAATGCGGGCCTTCTCCTCTGCTGCCCACCTGCGTCAGAGGACGAAGTTTACAAAACCAGGATCTGGGTCTCAACCTTTTCTCAAGAAGTTTTCTTGTAGGGGGAAAGACACTGAAACCCCTCAGCTTTCCCCATCACCTGTCTCTGTGTTCAAAGCCATGGGGAGGACAAACAAGACCATACCTCCCCTTCGGGTGCTTCCTGGGTCCGGGGCCGGCGTCGCTAGGTCCTGGATCTTCCTTCCCTATTGTGTGGTGTGGTGAATAGTTGAGGACTATGGCTCATCTGCCGTCTTTTGGAAAGCCGTGCTGAGTTGTGGTCTTTTTTGGAATTAAATGCAGCAGCACATTGACGATGTGGTCGTTCCTTGAGACGTGTGTGGCTTCATGTGTCCGGTGGGAAGCACAGCACAAGGCGCAGTGTTTCAAGAATGAGAGGAAGGGAAGCTTAATGTTAGTGTCAAAAGCCAGAACTTTAGAATTCCATGTCCAGGTCTTGACTTTGATGCTTGACATGTGGATGACTTTGCAAGTTACTTGCCCTCTCTGAGCCTCCAGGTTTTTTTTCTGAAAATTGGGAACAAGTACTTCTTTTACTGGATTATCGCGAAGATTACAAATAAGGAAAAATCTGCCCCAAATCATGGGCTCTCCAAAAATCGCTCTTTTTGCCATTGGATGAATGAATCCTTGCAGCCCCTGTTATGGGAGCGAGTGGTAGTTTTAAATGACAGGGGTCTCTGTCAGAGATGGTTGGAATTGGCTGCGTTGTAAAGTCTGTCCACCCCTTATCTTACTTGACCCTCCCGGGGCTGACCCATACGGAAAGGCACAGAACATGTGACACCGAATACCAGCCTCTTACAGGTAAAGGTTGGAATGGCTTTGTCCTTTGTTATGGCCTGTTCCTCTCAGATGTGTCAAAGCCCAAAGTTTATTTTTCCCAGCTCTTTCTTTTTCTCTTTCTTTCTTTCTTTCTTTCTTTTTTTCCTTCCTTCCTTCCTTCCTTCCTTCCTTCCTTCCTTCCTTCCTTCCTTCCTTCCTTTCACCTTATTTATTTATGTGACACAGTGAGAGAGGGAATACAGGCAGGGGCAGTAGGAGAGGGAGGGAGAAGCAGGCTTCCCGCAGAGCAGGGAGCCCAATGTGTGGCTCAGTCCCAGACCCTGGGATCATGACCTGAGCCGAAGGCAGAGGCTTAACCCACTGAGCCACCCAGGTGCCCATTTTTCCAGCTTTTTCTAACCCTTCAAGGTCTCAAGGAGCTTGGGGAACAAGAGCAGAGGGCTGATGGGATGAGATCTTTTCAGGTCCTTTCTTCCTTCCCACAGGGAGGGGGTGGCAGGAGCAGCCACTGCACTAGCCCACCTGGCCTGGACTGGCAGGCAAGAGCAGCTGGCCTGTGCAGTCTGCCATCCAGTGACCTTGGCAGTTGGACCTGGGGTCCACTGGGTCATTTGTAAGCGGCAGCAGTGAAACGGGGGCAACCGAACGGGCGAGGTGCCCTGGAGGCAGCCATCCCAGGAACCTCTGTGTTGCAGGTGTGTGGGAAAGTGGTTGGGGGAAGGTCTGGCGGCTGGCGGTGACCTTGGCCCCCATGGACCAAGCTTCTCCTAGAGAGGGTGGGATGTGCAAGCTTGGCCTCCAGCAGCCCACTCCAGCCATGACCTTGCTTTGAAGCTTCCAGTTTTATTTTTAACACAAACGTGAATTTTACATTTGATTCCATGATAAGCCTGTGTTTATTTTACTAGGAGGCCACGCTCCCCCTGAACATTGAGTCACATGGATGCTCTGGGAAAATGTGTTTTTTTCTGTGGCTTCCGCTACTCCCAGGACGGCGTCTCCCACCATAGTTTGAAAGTGTGGATCGGGGCGAAGCAGTGTGAGGGATGCTATCGTGACCAGAAACGCACGGTTTAATAGGAGCCCCGTTTCCCTATGTGATTTACTGGTTGAGTCGCTGAAACTCTGGTTGGTGTAGAGAGTATTAAAATGTTACCCCTCAAATTGACGGGCGCCTGGGTGGCTCCATCGGTTAAACCTCCGACCCAGTCTCGGCTCAGGTCTTGATCTCGGGGTTATGAGTTCAAGTCCCACCTTGGGCATAGAATGTACCTAAAAAAGAAATAAAATAAAATAAAATGTTATCCCTTAAATCCAGACATTTTTAAAAAAACTTTTAAGATTTTATTTATTTATAAAACTTCATTTTTTTTAAAGGTTTTATTTATTTATTAGTTAGAGAGAGAGAGAGAGTGAGCACAGGCAGACAGAGAGGCAGGCAGAGGCAGAGGGAGAAGCAGGCTCCCTGCTGAGCAAGGAGCCCGATGTGGGACTCGGTCCCAGGACGCTGGGATCATGACCTGAGCCGAAGGCAGCCGCTTAACCAACTGAACCACCCAGGCATCCCAAATCCAGACATTTTAACCAAAAATGCATACATGTCTGTTGGTTCACTGATGCACAGATGAAAGGCCAAGGGCTTCAGCCTGGGCTGGCTTGTCACTGCTGCAGAAGGCCCCCTGCAGGGGACCGTCCCTGTAAACTCTGCTCCTTCCCCCCAGTCTTTCGTGCCTTGGCCATTCCACTGCAATGGAAAGTTTGTTTTTGTGACTTCTCTTCATTGGGTTTCTAAAGCATTCTGCTTCGTTGTCATGGAAACGGCTCTCTCTTTACACACCCTTGTTTCGTCTGCTTTTCCTCTTCTGTGTCATGTAATTACTAAGGTGAACAAGGGTCGTGAGCTTCTGTGGGCCCAACCAAGCCCAGCCAGTTCTTGTTAGTGTGCAGGGACTGGGGCCCCCAGGAGGAGCTTCTGGCCCCAGTGGCTCAGGCCCCGGGCCAGGGTGAGTGGGAGAAGGAGTGGGGAGCACACTGCTGGGGAGAGGTCGGGTAAGACGGACGGATGGGAGCACCTGAGAACTCTGAGAACGGGCAGCACCAGCCCTAGAGGGGAAGCAACCAGAGCCAGTTTCTCTTTCTGTGGAGCCCGTCAGCGAGCATCCAAACTTCCCAGCTTCCCCAGCACCCGGCTCAGAATCGCCACCTTGGGTTAACCAGCCTCCTTCTTTGTCTGATGACGATAAGGGCAACACACACCTTCGAAGCACCTGCTCCGTCCTACACGGTGTTGTGGGCACTTTGACAATGCCGATTTATTCTTGTAAGTACTGTTGTGATCGCTGCTTTATAGAAGGGGAAACTGAGGCACAGAAACACTTGGTAAGTTACTTTGGCCTTGCCCAGCTAGGAAGTGGCAGGACCCGTTCCTCACCCCTGTGGGGGGCCGTCTCCAAAGGTGGCTGCGTTTGGGAGGGAGCACTTGGTTGGGGCGGGTGGGGGGGATCTGGACACCAGGCAGGAGGAGGGGTGGGGCCTCCGGGAGTCCGTGGCTATGCAGAGGGGCTTCCCAGCCCATTCTCACCCGTCCCCTCCACCCCGAGGACTTTTCTTGGGCTCCAAGCCGCCTTCCCTGTTCTTGCTGGTCCTGCGTCTCTGGGAGAGCTGGCATCCTGGGCTCTGGTCCTCTATAGTGAGGGGGGTCAGGAGGGTGTGGCTTCTGTACCCCGCTCCGCCCTGGTCTGCCCAGGGTAGTGCCCGTTCTCCACCTCTGTCCCCAGGAAGCAGGGCCTGGCATCTGAAATCTCAATCCCCTCCTTGCCCAGCTCTTGAACCTTTTGCAGGAAGTCCGTCCGAGAGTCCTCAAGCTGGCAGATGACAGGGCAGCAGGCTCAGGTGTCTCTGCAGCCAGTGGCCCCAGTCCAGTTCCTTTGCACTGACTGACCCAGGAGAGGCGTGTGGCCCGGCAGTGACAGCAGCCTCCGGGGTCAGCCTGGGTCCGAATCTGCCTTTTATTCAGGAGTCGTGCAGCCGTAACCTCCTTGAGCCCTGCTTTCCTCTTTTACAAAACGGAGCCTGCCTTCGGGTCTTGGCATCACAAATAAATGAGAAAAGAGACCAAAGGCACCTATGCTTTGCCGGCTGATGGCAGGAGCCCGGTGATGGGCTCTGCCCAGATAAACCACTCAAGGCTGGACGGGATCTGAATGTATCCCAGAAGCTCCCAGGGGCAGAAGGGGCCTGGACACCGGCTGTGGGGAGGTGACACGAGGGCACTTGCCAAGGAGAGACTGAACCATCGATGGATGATGGAGGGAGGTGTTCAGAGCCCCGTGTGTCATCCCCAAAACGAGCAGTCTGCCGATCTGGGGTCTTGCAAGAACAAGAGGGGAGAAGGACATGGAAGCCCATGGCTGGATGGGGAACTGGAGTGTTGAGTGCCTTGATAGAAGGCCAGCTACAGAGTCAGACCCCAGGAGGAGGGGGTGAACTGCCACTTAGTGGAGACCCTCGAGAAGGGGACCCATCTCCACTGCCACTCTCTGTTGTGTGTGTGTGTGTGTGTGTGTGTGTGTGTGTGATTAGCTTACGGGGTCGGGGCAGGAAAGGGAAGTGGAATTTTCAGTTTTAAAAGATACTAATTAATTGGGGGTCTTGATTTGGGGGCAGTCTAGATCTTCTGGGAATTACAGGCTGGGATCTTGCCCGTGGATGTTTTAAATATGTGTTATGTTTTATAAATGTGTGTATGCATGTATGCTGTGTATTTTTAATTGTATAGGGTCGGTGCAAGCTACTTATGAAGAGTCTATAAAGTACAGATTTGCCAAAGGAAGAAGTCTGTCCTCTACCTATCCTAGAAAACTCCCACCACCCAGTGGTTCTTCACCTTTTTCAGGTTTTAAATCCTTTTGAAAATCTGCTAAAGATCACGGACCTCTCCCCAGAGAAAGTCTCCTACAGAATGTCAGGGGGTCCCTGGGTGTCCTCCAAGTTCATCCCAGGCTCATTAGGGTGCACCGAAGGACTATTTGGGTCCAACCACCGGCTTCTCTGCATTATGGGATGCTGTCTCCAAAAATGTCAAAGGCCAGGGAGGGACAAAAGATTCCGACTTAAAATATGTTTATCTGACAGCTTGTTCCAAGTCTGCTTTGGGGGGCGCCTGGGGGGCTCAGTTAAAGCATCCAACCCTGGATTTCAGCTCAGGTCATAACCTCAGGGTCGTGAGATTGAGCCCCACAGAGAGCTCCACGCAGGGCATGGAACCTGCTTGAGATTCTCTCCCTTTTCCTACCCGCCCTAACTGCTCTCTAAGAAAAAAGAAAAGTTTGCTTCGAAGCTGCTTCTCTCAGCCTTGACCACCTCTTATGTACCATGTACAAGTTTGCACTATGCTGTCTAAATCCTTTCTGTTGTCTTAAATTCGCTGCTCCTTTGGGGGACTTTCAGCAAGGAACGAGTCACCCAAATCATTTAGTGACTCTCTCCTGTAAGGTCAGCTCACTTACGGGGCCGGCTGACCTTTGGGACAGTCGCTGCCTGTGGTTTTGTGGTCCTCCCTAGCCTTGGCAGGTAGAAGGGCCTAGGAGAGGTGGGTACACATCAGGGGGTGGGGGCGTCTTCTGAGGAGGATGGGAAGTCAAGGCCATGTCCAAGATCAGCATGTTAGGCTCCAGGTGGGGTCTCCACGGAAGGTCAGCAGGCAAACTTCCTTCTGCCAAGTTTCGGGGTGCTGGTACCGAGCATCCCACACCATGGCACCCAAGGCATTGGTTAGCTATGCTTCGCACCATGGTCTCTGCCCCAGGCAGAGGGAGAGCCCTCTACTTCTTGCCCCAGCCTCGCTGGTGGCCGGCCTCCCTAGGTGCCACCCCCTACTTGGGACGGGAGCCGGAGATCTTCCTCAGAAGAGCTTGTTTTAATAAAACAAGCTTTATATGTCGCTTCATGTGCACCGTTCCATGGCTTTCCTCTGTCTACCAAGTTGCACAGCCATCACCAGAATCGGTTTTAGAACGTTCTCATCACTCCACAAAGAAACCGCATACCCATTCGGAGTCACTCCCCGCTTCTCCTCAGTCTTCCCAGCCCTCAGCGACCATGAAGCTACTTTCTGTCTCTATGGACTTGCCTATTCTGGACATTTCGAGTAAATGAAATCACACAGGATGTGGTCTTTTGTGGCCAGTTTCTTTCACTCAGCCTGTTGCCTCTTCTTTAGAAACACATCTGACTCATACAATTCCAGTAGAGGGCTTGTTTGTACCGATCGTTTACTCCGTCCCAAGTACTGATGGGGCACCTGCTGTACTAAGCCCGGAGCAGGTGCTGGGCCACGCGGCAAGGAACACAGCAGCCGTGGACGGTGTATTCGTCATCTCCTGCTGGGTAACAAATGATCCCAACGCTGGGCAGCTTAAACAACAAACACCGATTACCATCTGGCAGTTCCTGTGGGTCCAGAATCTGGCAGGGGCTGGGGCTGCAGGAGTCTGGAGCTGGTTGTTGGCAGGTCTCAGGGACTGTCCTGCTGATGGCCAAGTATCTCTGGGCTTCTTCCCAAGGCAGCTTGAGTGTCCTTCCAGCATGGCGGCCGGCTTAACTCAAAGCGAGAGTTGAGAGAGAGACAAAGTGCACAAGGCCAAAGCCCTCAGTTTCTGTGACCCTAATTTTTTTTTTTAAGATTTTATTTATTTATTTGACAAAGAAAGAGAGAGAGAGAGACCACAAGTGGGCAGAGAAGCAGGTGGGGTGGGGAAGCAGGCTCCTTGCTGAGCAGAGAGCCTGATGTGGGGCTCGATTCCAGGACCCTGGGATATAACCTGAGCCAAAGGCAGAGGCTTATAACCCACTGCGCCACCCGGGTGCCCCCTGTGAACCTAATCCTGAAGGTGATGTGCCATCACTCTGTCGGATTCTTCTGGTCCCACACAGCAATCCTGCTCTCCTGTGGTGGGGGCTGCAAAGAGGCGTGAATACCCAGAGGGGAGGAAGTGGCTGGATGTGGTTTCCATATGGAAAATGGCCCTCATCATAACCAGCTCCCAGCGCGCCTGCTCGTGAAGGGCCTGCCAGGCCAGGCCAGAACGACTCGGGACAGCTGTGAGTTCCCTAGTTCTGTGCTCCTCTCCGTCCTCCTGCACTTTTCCCCGCTCTGTGTGTGTGACCAGGGAACCGAGCCTGTCATTACGACATACTCTGCACCTGGGGCCGCCTGATCATCCACTTCACACAGAATAATTTTCCAGATGATTTTCCAGGAATTTGTGAATTCTGTGTGCATTCCTATCACATGGATGAGCCGGCTTTGGGATTTCCTTTCATTGGTGTTGTCAAGGATGTTGACTAGAGCCGTCCCCAGGACCCGTCCCAGCAGGTCTGACACTTCCCACCTTGGCGCGGGGGTCCCACCATCTCAGAAGTCGCCGGAGACACCTTCTTTCCCAGATGGCCCCAGAGACTGTCTCGAGGGGCAGGATCAGGTCTTGTTAAGAGGGGCAGATATCATGCATTAAAAAAACTGAGCCTCATACCCTGAAGTAGTGGGAATCTGTGTTGTGAGAAGCAGTTTTAGGCTCAAACACATTTAAAAGTTTTAGAAACCTCACATGGAGCAGCCCGGAGCAGCCAGCCGATCATTTCCTGAGTCCCCGGGGTATCTTCCAGGAGCCTTGATGTGTGACTCACACAATGAATGCCCTGTTGGTCCCATTTATCCCCTTACCCTAATTTCTCCCAGGACAGAGTCACAGTTGATGTTCTCCACAAACAAGGAATAGCTTTCCTTCTATAAAAGATACAAAGAAGTCTAAGATGTGGCATCCTCCCACGAAGATCCCGTTCTGGAACTGGAGAGACCTCAGAGTCCAGGAAATGGTGGCAGAATGCAGCGTGTCGTGGGACGCTTGGCTGTGAGGTCCTGGCTAGGAGCCCCCCCCCCCCCCCCACCAAGAGGCTGTCCCATCGATATTTGCCCTTGCTGGCTGAGCTGGGCACTGTGTGCAGGCACCTGCTTTTACAGATGAGGAAACAGCTCTGGAGTGGTTAGAAAACTCTTCCAAACCCAGATCTAACACCAGGGCTCATGCTCCTACCTTTGGCCAGAGAGTCCCTGCAAGCATTGAGTGCTTTTGCTATACACTGGAAAGATCGAGCACTGTGGGCACCACCACCATATTTTCCCTCTGCTGCTCCCTGCCCCGCCCGAGGTCACAAACTCAGAATGTCTCAATTAAGGCAGAATTTTGGTCTAAGCTTGGGGAATTGGCCCAAGGAAAAAAAGAAAGAAGCTCCAGATTCTAATTAACTTTGCTTTTTAACTACAGATGAGCCACTTTTTGAATTAATGGGGGGTGAGAGTCTCGAAGATTAATGGAAATATGTGAAGATGGCAGGAAAGCAGGGGCCAGACGTTCCTGTAAGTAGGCTCCCTCGTCTGAGCGCCTGGAGAGTAAAGATCAAGGGGACAGAGCCATGGGGGGATTATATGAAGAACTAGGGAAACTCTCTCTCCCCTTTGAGGAGGAGGATTTTCCAGAGTCCTCCTGTTTTTCCTAAAAGAATTAAAAACATTTAGCTGTTTTTTTTTTTCTTGTTAGTTGCCTCTTTTACCGACTGTAGCATTCCTGTTCTCATCTCTGCTCCACATCTCGTCTGTTTGCCCCTAAAAATGCTGTAGCGCAGGAGGAATAATTGTAGATTCTTGGCTGAGAACCACCCCCCATCCACCTAAAGATAAAAAGACAGATTAACAGGAGAAACACTAATTTAATTACTAAAGGACGGCAGCCCCATAAGAATATGAGATTCAAAGGTGTCACCAAGCGGGAAGCTTTACACTTTTTCGACAAAGAAACAATAAATGTGTGAAGCATTGATTGACAAAACAGGGGTTTGGGCTTGGGGTAATAAAATGGGGAAGTAAGAAGGTCTGTTTTCGTGGCCTTCTTGGCCCTAAATTCCCCGTCTGGCGATAAGGATGCCTTCTGTCCTCTCCACCCGCCCACCCTCGCCCCGCCCTTACTGGGAGGAGCACCTTTCACAGATGAGATTTATCTCCTGCTGTCCGGGGGACGAAGTTCAGAGTGTCCTTCCTGCACAGCTGTTTCTCCAATACCTTTCATTCAAAACGATCAGAATGCCAAAGCGGCATATTTGGGGATGACATGGTCTAAGCTCCTACATTGTGGGGCGCCCCATGTGAACAGGAAGAGGCCACCGGAATTCCAGGAAGGTTGGTGGTTGGATTATTGATGGGCATCGGGGAGAAGCTGACATTTCCTCGCTGTGAGCTTACCTGGAGGTGTTGGGAGAGAGGAGGCGGAGTGACTGACTAATGGAGCCTAGAAGCTTCCCTCTTACGGAACTTGTTGATTTTAGCAAGGGGGTTCATAGGTAGGAGCAGAGGTTCATCTGGTTTTCTGCCTTGTGCTTGGAAACTTACAGACAGTCCAATCTTTCTGGCTGTAGCAAGTAGGAAGGTGGGAATCTAATTTTTCTATTTACTCTGATTTCCTAAAAGTGGTGAAACCTATTTAGGCACCAAACTCTTTAATTTAGACCCTCATCTGTATCTCAGAAAGGATTTAACATACCTGAGCCCTGAATGAGGCACTTATCAGGACACTTCGGTGTTCCTTTTCTCTCTGCCCCGTTGAGGGAATCAATCCGCCTCTTGATGTGTTTCCCATCTGTGAGAGCAAGTGCGTTTTGAGCGATTACTGTATACACCAGGCACTGTTGCAGACTTTCCACTCACCTGCCTTAATTCACCTCATTCTCCCAAATTGCTATGTGATGTGTCTTTCTGGATTTGTTAGCGCAGGCCGTCTGTCGTTCTCGCTCAGGCAGGATGACTTTGGGTGGCTCCTGCCATTTCAAAGAATGCTGTCTTTCCCTCTGGGTTCCAGAGGAACCAGTACCTACCTGATGCTCCCAGCTTGAACCCCAAGTCATGTCATTGGGTTCCGCTGCTGCTAAGGACCTTGCCTTTGCACTTGGCTTTCCGTGCTGGAAAGAAAGGGATGCAGGACTAGATCCCGACAGAGAAGGGCACACAGTGAGGATGGGGCAGTGGAACCCGGAAGCCTGTCTGCCCATGTTGAATCTCTCCCCCGGCTTGGTGGCATGGGGTCATTATCCTTTCCTGGCTGGGGGTTTTTGGGGATGCTACCGACCCCCACTCAGGATGGCTGTCAGAGAGAACTCCGGCTCAGCCAGCCTGTCTAAGTAAGATCCGACTTGACTTCCGGTGGCTTCTGTCTCATCCCCTGGTGGCTTCTGTCTCATCCCCGTACCCCACCCCCTTAGCCTGGGTGGCAGCACCCCTAGGCTCCCTGCCTGTGAGTCAAGGGCAGCTCAGCAGGAGGCCCGCCCTTCACCACCCTGACCTCCTTCAATGTTGCTGTTGCTGTTGCATGGCTCCCCTTCGCAGCTGGGGGTGGGAGGAGTGAAGGGCAAAGTAGAAGCAGCCAGGGAGTGCAGCCCTGGGGTGGACGGGTGGCACGCTGGGCTGGGCAGTTGCCACCAGGGCCCAGGCTCCACCTTTTCCAGACGTCATCTGCCAAGTGCACAACCATAATGGACCTTGTGGGTGGCCAGGGGAGGTTCAGTGTGTAAATGTGAGCCATGGGTGTGTGTGTGTGTGTCGTGTGTCAGTTTACACAGTTGTGTGTGGGGGTGTGTGTGTGTCTTCGTGAACGTGCATCCACGTGTGTCTGGGTGCGTGTGAGGGAGTTTGTGACGGCCCCAGTGTAGTGTGTGTGTGAACGAGTATGGCGGGTTTGTCTTTCTGAGTTATGTGACATCGGGGTTGGGATGTGGAGGGGGGTTGCCTCCTCCCGCCCTGAGATGCCAGGGACGATGGACCCCAGTCCTGACAGCGTTGACGGGTACTGGGTGGGGGAACATAAAGGTGACCAAGGGTGGCGGGACCCCCCCACAACCCGGTCCTCTCATCTCAGGCTTCTTCACAATTCCTGGAGCTTAGGGCTGTTTTTGTCCATTTCCTCCCCGGGGGGTGCACAGGGCGACGGGGGGTCCGGGGTACAGAGGGAGGCTCTGGGGGCTCGCATGGACGGTCCCGCCCTGGGCGCCTGGTTTGGAATGCTTGGCGCGGGCGGAGACGACTACCAGAGGGGTCCTCAGACCACTGCCGCCCACCCCAACTCCACCGCACCTGCTGGGACACCTGGGGTGACTCTGCACTCGCACTGTTTCTCCTCTTGTGCTCCACGGTGGCAAAGCTTGAAGTCTAGGGCTGTGGACCCCAAAGAACATTCTGAGGGACACGGGACACCGCGGGGCAAGAAGCACAGCCCCCCCCGCCCCCGTACCAAACCAAGGTGGTCCGAAGCTGGCCCTGCCGCTGCCTGCGACCTGTGTGCACGTGAGGGTCAGCCGCGTGCCCTCGGAGCTTCGAGTTTGTCCTTTACAGCCCGGGGGGGGGGGGG